>NQII01004405.1:121126-206338 GCA_002778355.1 Clitarchus hookeri
TCCTTCCAGTTTGATCACACACTGATTTCCTTCCATTTCGTTGTCCTGCCTCGCTCAATTTAGAGAATGAACGAGTATTACTCCTTCTTGGCGCGGTCACGTATAACCTCACTTTTATCGCGGGCCGGCACCAATATTTTCGCCGATATTTCTACCCCTTCACAGATTCTATGCAGAACTATGTGTCTGGGCCCATAACCTGTTGAGGTTTAATGAATAAAGGCCTTTTAATAAACGAAATGTTTTATTATACTTTAACAGCAAAACTGATGCAACAATGTTGACCATTATATAGTAATCAACTAACAAAAACAAAATACTACACAGTGTTGCCAACAACTTAAAACTGAAGTTACCAAATAATAATTACTACATTGCCATATTTTAACATACTTGACTACGAAATCACGTTTACCATTCTGCGAGCCCATGCTTGTCAAAATAGGTCAAACATAAATTAATTTAAGAAGGTATAAATATGTCTTTTCGCTTTATGTATTAGTCTGGCAGCCAATATCTACGATCTCGTACAGGACCATAGATTTTAAACATTCATTATTACAGTGGCTAGACAACTCACTTCCTACTATGAAAAATTGTGTTCTCTGCCCAGCAGGCTACATTAAATATATTTTTTTATGTGAGGGAAAAATTGTACATGTAGTCGTTCACCACCAGGTTTCAGTTATTTAATTTCAATTTCTACACTATGTCATTTCGACACAGCTCTATCTACACCTCGTCTCACACTCACTGTTAGGCACAGTTCAAATCTATACCATAATATAACTGGAGCACATAAACTCTCCGGAATTCCCTTTCATACATGAATATTTCTCTATCTAGAAACTTTAATTTTGCAAGTGGAACACCATCACTAATATTATGTAAAAATGCATTTCTATAAAAGATTTTTTGTTTAAAAAAGGCAGTTTTTTTTAAATACCAGTTCTTATATCATACAAAAAATGCATGGCTCTATGGCACGTTTTTTATTTGAATAACCCAGATTTTACGAGTTGTAACGTCGTCCCATTTATCCTACAAATAAGCATTTATCCAAGGATACGCTTCGTCTACTCTAAGAAATAAAAGCAAGAAATATGCCAAAAAAAATTTTCTTACAATATATATATATATANATACGCTTCGTCTACTCTAAGAAATAAAAGCAAGAAATATGCCAAAAAAAATTTTCTTACAATATATATATATATATATATGTATCGCATTCACAACATTTATTTGATTATAGTCTTGAAGATGCAGTGATAAAATGGATATGAATCAGCATCGATGCCTTAAATATCTCTGTAGCGATTATGACCCTTAATAAGGGGGAAAATGCTTTAAGCTTCTTACAGCCACTTCTGAAGCATGTCATTTCTTTTGAAAGATGGAGATTTGAAATTCACGCATAGTTCATTCTGAATTTAAAAAACACAGCCATTAAATTAAGCCCTCTCCCACTACCCGGTGATATTGTAAATGCAAAACAATCATCTGTGTATAACAAGATGCCCATCATCCCAGAGAAACTCAAAACGAGACTACAATATAAGGCAGTAAGGTCAGGCATCATTCCAATAATTATTATTGCGCACAGAGCCAGGGTTGAACAGCCAAGGAACTAAAATGCATCCCAATCACTGAGCATCCCTAAAAATACTTCGGTGTGAGTAGGATGCTCACCACAATACTTTTGTACTTAAAAAAATATGGCCAATACCTACACTTATCAGTACAGCTCACTAGCGATGTAACTAGAATGCGAAGAAAAAAATTTTTTTTTTGTTTTTTCAAACCCGTAGCTCCTTGCTACCATCCGATAAATGAACTGACTAAGGACTGGACATTTAAGGTAACAAATTCGCAGAAAAATCACGGTTTTCACGAAACAACGCTGAGAAAAACCGGGTACCCAGCATCATATTTTCTTCCCAACAGATGAGATGACGAATATTCTGAACAATATCGGGCACATTATCACTCAGAAAGAGGGCTGACAGTGAACAGGATGTTTAACTCTGTCGAGTTCAGGGAGAAAAAGGCGCAAGATAAAATAAAACGAGACGAAGAGAAAGATGACATATTTTTGTAAATTGAAAGGCNCTTATCAGTACAGCTCACTAGCGATGTAACTAGAATGCTAAGAAAAAAATTATTTTTTTGTTTTTTCAAACCCGTAGCTCCTTGCTACCATCCGATAAATGAACTGACTAAGGACTGGACATTTAAGGTAACAAATTCGCAGAAAAATTACGGTTTTAACGAAACAACGCTGAGAAAAACCAGGTACCCACCATCATATTTTCTTCCCAACAGATGAGATGACGAATATTCTGAACAATATCGGGCACATTATCACTCAGAAAGAGGGCTGACAGTGAACAGGATGTTTAACTCTGTCGAATTCAGGGAGAAAAAGGCGCAAGATAAAATAAAACGAGACGAAGAGAAAGATGACATATTTTTGTAAATTGAAAGGCNTTCAGGGAGAAAAAGGCGCAAGATAAAATAAAACGAGACGAAGAGAAAGATGACATATTTTTGTAAATTGAAAGGCATGCGTGCACACCGAGAAAACCCACATACCAAGTTCGCACACTGATAAAACCCAAGTTTTCTTTCCGCAAGAGCAGATGTACCCAGGTAATACAGTTATCAACACCGCTGTGAATGTACTTATGAGCAGGTACACATTCTGAAAGCCACGAGCTTATATCTCCAAAATAAAACTTCTGCATTTCTCGTCGTTATTCAAACTGCGAATGTGACAGGAATTTAATTTATGCCGGCAATATTATCAGTCAGGGAGCGCAAGTAATTTGAGCTATCTTGTCTACACTGCAGGATATAATCCATGCACAGTATGGGAAATATTATTTCTATTATAATTATGTTTTTAACGAACACTGTTCCAAATTTTGACCTCACGTTATATATAAGTTGGCAGCTACTCGGCCAGGAATGATAGACAGCAGGCCGTGAAACTGAATGTTAGTCTGCAAAGACGACCATTAGTGTTTATTCATACGATGGCAGTTCTTGAATTTCAGTATTGGATGTTTTCAATCCTTCCCCGGCTGTGGCATCTTCATTCTTGCTGGAGCATTTTCCTTGAAGTACTTTGCATGTTCTTCTAAACACTGCTTTGCCGACCGTTCTGATTTTCTCTTACTTATTTGATGAGTTATCTGACGATACTTTCTTGGTGTGGGCCACTTAATGTACAAACATATTTTGAGGAATTGCTCTTGTTTTGTGCACCATGCTTATTTAAATTGTGCCGGACAGCGGTTTCACCCTTCACGATACCGGTAGCATTAAACATCGCAGACCCATTCATGATTATGGGGCTTCGCTGATTTCAGGTGATAATGGAGAATCGTTACGAGGTAGTTGTATACATGACGACGGAGACCGTACACGACGCAGTTCTGTAGGCGAAGAGCCTGTAATCTTGCAGTTTTTCATATGTAACTGCACGTTATCGCTCCCAGCAAATATCGTTTCGCAATTCTCACACTTATATGTCATAATATCGGCATTCTTCGCGCAGCCATACTTTTCATGCATCCAAGCATCATGTTTGAACACGAAGATTTTACTGCAGAAGCGACATGGTTGTCGATATATCGCCTTTGCAGATCTAATCGATGGTGGAACGAATAGCATCGACGACGATGTAAGCAGCTCAGCTGGAGCCAGCGCACGTACAGCTGAAGACGAAGTCGGGGTGCCGGTCAATTAAATTAATGCTTAATCATTTTCTCTGCAAAACAATACAAATACAAAATTAATACGTAAAAATTTTGCGTGTTAGCTGCGCAAGAAATAAACTTTACACATGCACATGGCATACAGCCAGATAAATAGTACGTTATAAAAAAACTGAAAAAAAAACAGTTGTATTAAGTTTGACCAACATGAAGCTGCGAATGTTCTATGTCACATATCACAAAATATATGCTGTAATTGTTTACTGGTTCGGACAGGAATATGAAATTAGGCAGAGTATTATTTAGGTGCGAAAATATGCTTCAATACTTCCTAGATAAACGCAGAAAATCCAGCTAACTGTGACGCACGAACCGTACATAAAATAACTTACCAGAATGATCTCTACGAATGTCAGGAGAGAGAAAACGATCAGTCACCGGTCGCATCAGTCGAAGAACTGAGACGATACGCGACTCTGCTCGCCTTATTTACCTGATAAGGTCGATGTGTCGTGTTACTAATAGCCAATCGTTAGCGAGCAGTGTGGAACAAATAACTTACCCGCCTGATCGTCATGGTTGCAAGAAAAGGAAGATGATCTCGCATTAGACGAACAACTGTGATACATGGCAGCTCTGACCGCCTTATACACCTGTAGAGCCAGAGATGTCACGAGTGCGCAATGTGGCATCGTTACTAAATATATTGTGTATAGCCACATTCAAGCCAGAAAAGATGAAAACTGTAGCAGCCGGTTAAATATTATAACTGAAAGGTATGAGTACGCATGCACTCATGTTGACATGGTCGTGTTATGCTGGACAGACGTCATATAGCCAAGGTGCCGGTCCTTTATTTTCTGCTGTATGCCAGCTCCCCACTGCAGCTTGTGCTCAGAGAGAGATACAGAGAGAGAGAGAGAAAAAGGACAAGGAGTGTAAGCAAATCAATGTGAAAGTAATAATTAAAAAAAAATACATCAGCTACAATGCTTTTTCTGTGCTTGGTTACGCTATAAGGTCCTTAAAATTAACTGTCTATGTTTCACTCCATAAAGCACTTAAGACTCTAACATGTATAGATATAATTTAAAATTTTTCTTGTATGTGTCTTTCGTGTTTCTTACTTGTTCTTAAATAAAAGAACTAAAAGTTATCATGTATGTATGGTGAGGAGTAATTTACTTTACCACGTGTGTACTTTCTCAATGTGTATATAAACTGAAGTGGTCTTCCAAAACAATTTACATATAGTATTTTCTCTCCCCTCTGAATTAAACGAAAAGAAATATATGCAATTTTATTTTATTGGCTGCTGTTGCCAGAGGTTTTTCGTTGCTATGATGTAAATGCATGAAAAATGTTTTCTAGGTGCTAATAAGTACAGATTTAAAACTTGAAAAAGAAGAACTTTCGATTGTGACAATGATGTAGAATTTTTAATTTGCTTGTACTACTGACCTTTTAGGTTTTTAATGTTGAGCATATAGATCTTGACAGACGTGAACATTGGGATACATACTATGCTTACAGCACGACTCAGGGCAGGGAGGTGGTCAATACTCAGTTTTAAGTTATTAAAACCATCACAACTTATGAAATAATACGAAATATTACCATGAATTAAAAAGGATCCCGATTAATTAAAATTTCTAACGAATAATATACACATTTGGTGGTAGATGAGTGTGAATGGAGATGTTTAAAGAAAGAGAGGCAGAGGGAAAGAGGGACATGGAAAGAGATAGAAAACGGGAAAGAGAGCGACAGGGAGGAATAATTCAGAACGGTTTCACAAAAGTCGATTCAAAGTATCAGTACAATAAAAAAAAAATAATTAACTTAAATATTTTATTTGTAAAAAAAAATTCCTTGTAGTTACATCAAGTTTTTTTTCAAATGTTCATTTCATAAATCTTATAATTAAAGTTAGCAAAAATTTACACTGTACACATTTTGTATGTAGGCGCATTGCCAGAAAAAAACTATCATTTTTAATATATAGAGGTTTTCGATTCGATATACTTTATGCCTCTGAAAGTAATATTTCTACCAGAAACATACATATATGCTTAAACGATTAGTGGGTGTAACCGCTGAGCTCCTTCAGGTAGCCCAGCAATACCGTGTGGAGCCAAATACAACCTCCCCCCTTCTCCCTACTGCCAAAAACCTTATAAGCCCCACAAGCCGCGCATTCCCATTAAAAATACATTGCTCTCGTCACCCCATATACACACCACCTACGCTGTGTGTTTTGTATACTGATCGTGATACAAAACATGCCAAAAATATATCCCGAAATATTGTATACAAATTTTACCCAAATATTTTCCTCAAAAGGCACTGAAATTAATTATATTTTTTAACTATTGTATCAGTAATTTAACATTGAACTCTAAAAGTCTCCATGAAATATTATAGTACAAATATTTGCCACCATTGCTCTCATTCCTTTAATTTATATGATAAAGTGAGGTCGCTTCAGGCATTTTTCACTAAATGATGTTACCCTAAAGTACAACTGTTTTGACACTAGTATGTTGCCAATTATATGATACGTCTTAATTTTTGGCCTAAAAAAAAATTATGCATTAATTTATTGAAGGAGAATTTCAATTGTTTGCAGAGAGAAACATACTTACAATAGCGTTTGTTCTGGGATTGCATCTTTTTTGACACCACTTTATAAACTCGAAAGTAATGAACGTTGTATGCATTTAAATGTCACTGTCAATAAATTAATGTATGTTTTCCACTGCGTTAACAAATTCTATGTAATTTATTGGAAGGTGCGAACCATGCACTTATCAGTGTTTACGATAAGATTTCTGACTTATATTTTAACTCAATTTATTATTAAACATCGAAACTTATCTAATTAGAACAAAACGATGGCGTTAGTAAATAAACATATTATGTAAATAATTGTCCAGTTCGGGCATTCAACCATGGAGGACACATAAACAATGATAAGGGATAGTAAATAAGATTGTCTNCCCCCTCCCTGCATTTTTTATGCTGTTAATTTATACTGCTCAGATTGTAGATATAATTTATAAGTACTTATTTCTTAAATAATAATACTAATTCCGCTTATAATTTGCATTCTGGAATGTCAAAATAACAATGTAAGTGTTTTTGGAATGTGCAAATAAAAAAAAATTATTTAAAGAAAGAGTTAACTTATACTGAAATAATATACCATACCATCAGGTACTTAAAGAATTATTTGAAATCACTCTGTGAAATGCTTTCGCCATTTTTAAAAATTTCTCTGATTACAAAAGTTTTTGCATATTTTAATGCACCCGTAGCAGTGTATAATTATTTGTGAAAATATGNATTTTTTATGCTGTTAATTTATACTGCTCAGATTGTAGATATAATTTATAAGTACTTATTTCTTAAATAATAATATTAATTCCGCATATAATTTGCATTCTGGAATGTCAAAATAACAATGTAAGTGTTTTTGGAATGTGCAAATAAAAAAAAATTATTTAAAGAAAGAGTTAACTCATACTGAAATAATATACCATACCATCAGGTACTTCAAGAATTATTTGAAATCACTCTGTGAAATGCTTTCGCCATTTTTTAAAATTTCTCTGATTACAAAAGTTTTTGCATATTTTAATGCACCCGTAGCAGTGTATAATTATTTGTGAAAATATGNAAAATTTCTCTGATTACAAAAGTTTTTGCATATTTTAATGCACCCGTAGCAGTGTATAATTATTTGTGAAAATATGTTTTGCTATTTGGAAATTAGTCATTAACTTGTAGTTACTTTGGTCAAATTTTTTCTAATGTTTTAGATTTTTTTATTTATATATTCCCAAAACATTATTATTGTAATTTTTGTTAGGCCATAATGCAAAAACTATGCGATCCATGCCATGTTTTTTATGTGATGAAATAGTATTTAATGTTTACAAGTTGAAAGGTAATAAGTACAAATACAAAGTATTGATTTTTTCAGTTAGCAGCACATTTAAATAAAGTCGTTGTGTAAACAAAGAAGCGGTTCAGCGCGGAGCATGACCTTCTGCCAACTGTTGGGTTCCACCTCTTCGAAAATCCGTTGTGATTGCAAGGAAAAATATTACATATCCACAAACTTCGGTTGGTTCACTCACTAATGGGTCATGATCATGTCAACTGCGCCAACTTCTGTCGACGATGACGTCAGTTTCTAAAGGGAAAAATTTCTTTTAAACCTTGTCAAGGACGACGAATTTTTTTATCACCCATACTTATCAATGAATGAGAATGATTGTGTGCATTGGATAGACCCTGACAATATTTAAATACGTACATCAAGTATCCAAATATAATTGGAGCACAATTGCACATATTTTTATAAGACGAAAACCCAAATTATTTGAGCAAAACAACAGCTAATATACACGAGAATTACTGCAGGCAAGGGTCCGGTAATTTAGGACAAAAGGCTGGACTGCCATTACAGTTAAAACAGTGCCAGATATTTGGTAGAGGTTTGTTCCCCAATCAAGTGATCTCAACTGAAATTTTTCTTTCCCTAAAAGATTACATAGACCTAAATAATAATACAATACATTTTCAATATTCCTCAAATGTCCATTGTCAAATATTTTTTAAGATAATTTTATAACCTATATGTGTATGTCAACAAGAATTTACTGATATAAATAATGAGCTCACTTACCTCAACATGTGTGTATTTAATTTTTAAATAATTTTTTAAAAGCTGAGTATGTAAGATGGACTAGATATCTCCTTGAAAGCAATAATTTTGGAAACTAAAACAGAAACTTATGCAACAGTAGTGATACACATACAAATACATACATGCCTTACTAGGGACTTGAACCCAGAAAAACTCGTACTATAAGGTAGCGTGCGATCCACTGCATTACGGAGGTTGGATTAAGATCATTAACTTCGGATTTAATAGGTCTAATGTTTCGAACGATCAGGTTTACTAACTTGAAATATATTTACAAGGACTTAATTTTGAAAATAAGTGACTGAGCCCCATAAAACTTGTAAGTTTATGTGGCCTACTTTAGAGCTAATAGTGTAAATAATTAAATGAAAATCGTTTATTTGGAACTTGAGATATAATATTAAAAACTTATATTACAAAATACCAGAAAAAGAGGCTTTATATATTATGATTCTTATGTAAACTGTATAAATACAAATTTTGGTTGAATGTGGTTAAATTATATAATATACATGTCAATTTTACGTAAATGATTTATGAAACTGCCATTTCGAACATAGTTGTCTGACCCATTTCAAATATGGAAGTTTACACCGCCTTCTGTAGCATTTATGGTGTGCACAATTTGGTACAAAATTATTGGAAATGTTCCAGTGTAACATTTGATGGCAATGGGTTCATTGGTCCTTGAGATATAGCATAAAAACTCCATAATTTTCGTGTGGCGATCTTCATAACTGGTGGACAAAAAGTAATGTAGTAGCAATTTCGATGATTGTACAATGCCAATATACAAAGGTAAGTTAAAAATGACTACGTTTTTTGGTAGATATCATCCACTTAACTTAAATTATTGCATAGCCACCATTCTGAAAATAAGTTTGTCCTACTTAAAAAAGTACATATATCAATATGGCCTACTACAGTTGTACATCTTAGCCAAATGTTGCAAGAATGGGTTGATAGTTCGCCGATGTACCAGATAAAAATCATTAATTTTTATTGGTAGGGCTAACTTACAAAATAGCAGAGAAATAAGTATTTGCATAGAAAATTTTATAGTGGTGATAGGTACTGCCAGCATACCTAGTTAAGTTGAAATTCATTTCGTTAATAAAATATACTGAGCTAAAATATTTATATTGCCACTGTTTTCAAAATAAGAGCATGAACTACATAAAATCTACCATATTACACCACCTGCTGCAGTGTTATTTGTTTGCCAAATTTCGAAGTAATCGGTCTATTGTTTCCCGAGATATATAAAATAACTTTATTTACTTGTATGGTGCTATCTCACAAAATTGCGGACAAAAGATGATCTTTACACCTACAGTTGATAGTGTTAATATCTACTGCCAGCAAACAAAGATTAATTGTAATTGATTTCGTGGTTTCGAAGATATAGCATTCTGAGCTAAAAAAAGTTCAATGGCGGCCATTTTTAAAATAGGTTTCTTTTATGCTTAAAACATACCACCTTACATCATCTGCCTCAGTACTACTTGTTCGCCAAATTAAATAGGAATTAGTCAATTCTTTCCTTAGATATGACATAATAAATANTCTGCCTCAGTACTACTTGTTCGCCAAATTAAATAGGAATTAGTCAATTCTTTCCTTAGATATGACATAATAAATAAATTTTATTCGCACAGCTCTTTAAGTAGATATAATTGATTGTTGTTACGTCTACTGCCAGCATGCAAAGTTATATTAGCAGCGATCACTTAATTTTGACGATATATCTTTCTAAGCTAAAATGGCTATACGTCTGCTATTTTTTAAATAAATACCTCACATAGTTTAAAACATATCGGTTAACATCATCTCTCTATCAGTACTACTTGTTTGCCAAATTTGGTAGAAATCGGTTGATTATTTACATATATGGCATAATAACTTCATTTATTTTAATAGGAATATCATTGAAATGGCCGACAAAAAATATTATTTGTTGGTCAATATGATGTTTGTAATATATAATTTCAGTTTACATAATTTGGTGGAAATTGGTGAAATAGTGTGGCAGATATACAAAATAAACTTATAACATTTGTATGGCCACCATTTTGAAAATAAATAACTATTCAAGCTTAGTCTCCTACATTTAATGGCGCAGCATATTATTATGTACGTGCCTAATTGGGTGAGAATTGGTTGAATAATTTTCAAGATAAAATGTAGGATATAATTTTTTTCATTGATGCTATTTTCCAAAATGGCGGATCAATAATAAAAACCCTGTCAGAAATGTTATGCATACACAATAGTCTGCCCGCATACAAAAGTTTGTTGAAATCGGTTGAACAGTGCCCTAGATATGACATATTACACACAATTTTAATGACCGCCATTTTAAAATTAAATGCTTGACGTGTTAGATAATTATAGAAGTCAGGTTTCCTTTCTTAGTGTTATATGTGTATCATGTGTGGTAAAATTCGGTAGAAGCGTTCAAAAATTTAATTTAATAACATATATAGACACACCTCCATACACACTCACAGGCACACAGAGAGGAATGTGATCTCATAAGCTTTTCTTTCCCTCGGAAGGTTTGCTAAAAAGGAAGTCCAGTAGCGCAGTTATCGACGTCTTACGTTTTATGTCTATTACTAGTTAGGATAAAATTCAGCAGTGATTTTCATTATGAAATTCTTGACTAAACAAATTTCGAAATTAAATAATTCTATTCGGAATTGGCTGCTAACCTGGTGAGATATGATTTCAACATTTGTTGCCAACTAATACATTTTGAGTAATGACAGAAAATAAGGATGCAGGATGAGCGAATAAGAGCATTNTCAACATTTGTTGCCAACTAATACATTTTGAGTAATGACAGAAAATAAGGATGCAGGATGAGCGAATAAGAGCATTTGGAATACAATTGTCAGAGCTGTTAGCAAAGTCCTTCATACGAAATTTAATGAGGTCTAGACTTGTTTACTAATTCTTATTAGACTATGGAGAAGTTAAAAACCAACTCTACATTAGTTGCATAATACATAACACTAAAAAAACCTATCCTCGGCCCGGTCACTCCCGGATTTTCTCAAGTGGGAATCGTGCCGGACGATGCCATTGGTCAGCTGGTTTTCTCAGGGATCTCCCGTTCCCTCCACCTCTGCTTCAAGGTACNCCCACCTCTGCTTCAAGGTACTGCACTATTCTCACCTCATTTCACCCTCCTTGGCTCTCAAGACTTCGTTGTTAATAGCTGCTCAAATCTCTCAACTCAACTCAATTAAAACACATAACAAATCAAAAATAAAATTATATGGGCATGAAAGGCTTTTACTCTCNACTCAATTAAAACACATAACAAATCAAAAATAAAATTATATGGGCATGAAAGGCTTTTACTCTCTAATGCATTTATTATAAATAATTTTGTGAGTAATAAATAAAAAATAAAGTCAGTAAAATAGCTGTTAAGAAAGCCAGTACGTCGAATAAACTAAAAATCAGTCAGTGTCTGTGACACTATTTGTAGTTGCCTTTGTAGGCAAGACGAAATTTGCACTTTATCCCATACGCTTGCGCAGGAAATGGAGGCGTCTATATTCCGTACAGTGCACACAAGACTTCGACTTCGTCAAAATGTGTAGCAAACGTTTCACGGCGTTAACGTGTTTTATTTTTTAGAACTAAATATGTGTTTTGTATATTTAAACCACTTTATAAAGATTAAAACTTAACTAAATTGTAAATATAGCAGTTTCTGCGAATCATTATATGCTTATATACGTAGTTACAAGGGTATTACATATACTTGGAAATCGCTGTTTACAATAAGGAGCAATTTTACAATGGTACGATAATGAGAAGGCCTGCAGGCAGCTTGTACTAAAATTCAGCCATGTTATTATTCGGCAAGATTTAAGATTTTTCAGAAAACCAATTATTACAATTCATGTTTTATGGGTGTATCTCTATTAATTTTCTCCCCAGTGATATATGTATGCTAAATAAATGCACAGTTGCTAAAGCGTTTACGTTTTTCCCCCCGCCTTGTAACAAGAAGTTATAGATTGAAAAATATTCTAACGCCGATATTCCACAGTTAGAAACGTTTACTCGAAAGTAACTTTCTTTAAAACTGAGACTATCGTTTCAACATTTAAATAGTAAGATTTGTTATTCTAATTAATTTGGTAAAAATAAAAGAATCTACCGTAAATCATTGCGATTAAGCTTACCAAGTCACGTATAGCTACAGGATAATAATATGTGTAACGAAATTTTGATGACCTTCAGAAAATGTAATTAAAGTAATCAGTCATATTGATAATCTGCATTTTGATAACTATACAATTTTTAATGCATTTGATATCAAGTAAGTAGAAGTAAAAAGATAAGTTGATCGCAAGGGCGTGGGGACGCAGAGCGTCGGAGATGTTCGTGCTCTGTATTCTGATCGACCGCCATAAATCTTGTCCGCAATGTTGNCGTGGGGACGCAGAGCGTCGGAGATGTTCGTGCTCTGTATTCTGATCGACCGCCATAAATCTTGTCCGCAATGTTGGATGTCAGTGACCTTGATTTTATACCTTTTTTGACCTTCGAACCCAAAAAATCCCAAATTTTTTTTTTTTAATCTGTTTTAAAAAAGGATAAAAAAAATTAGAAAATTTTATAAAAGTTGCTTAAAACATTATTTAAAATTCTTCAAATATTAAAATTTCTAATTTTTTGCCATAGAGGTGACTCGGGAAAGAAGTCGAAGTACCAACCGGTTGCCATGTTATTTTGTCACCCAACCGCCGTTTTAGATTTCGGTAACCTTGGGTCGCTGAACTTCNGTGGGGACGCAGAGCGTCGGAGATGTTCGTGCTCTGTATTCTGATCGACCGCCATAAATCTTGTCCGCAATGTTGAATGTCAGTGACCTTGATTTTTTACCTTTTTTGACCTTCGAACCCAAAAAATCCCAAAATTTTTTTTTTTAATCTGTTTTAAAAAAGGATAAAAAAATTAGAAAATTTTATAAAAGTTGCTTAAAACATTATTTAAAATTCTTCAAATATTAAAATTTCTAATTTTTTGCCATAGAGGTGACTCGGGAAAGAAGTCGAGGNTGTTGGATGTCAGTGACCTTGATTTTATACCTTTTTTGACCTTCGAACCCAAAAAATCCCAAATTTTTTTTTTTTAATCTGTTTTAAAAAAGGATAAAAAAAATTAGAAAATTTTATAAAAGTTGCTTAAAACATTATTTAAAATTCTTCAAATATTAAAATTTCTAATTTTTTGCCATAGAGGTGACTCGGGAAAGAAGTCGAGGTACCAACCGGTTGCCATGTTATTTTGTCACCCAACCGCCGTTTTAGATTTCGGTAACCTTGGGTCGCTGAACTTCACCTTGAACCATGACCGTGACATTGACCCTATGGGAGTGACCTCGAATAACATTGAACCCAAAATTTCGAAAAAATTATAAAATTCCAAAAAATTATAAAAAGTGTAAAAAATTAAAAGATTAAAATAAATAACCAAATTATTTAATGATGTACTTGTAGCAGGTCCGGGGTTCGATGGCAGGTGGGTCGACTAAGTTCCCGACACGACTGGCCCTTGCCAGACTGGCCAGTTTTCATCTCGTTAGCCATGTTAGAAGTTGATACCCTTGAACGTTGACCTTGACATTGGATGACCTTGAAGCTAAAAGCTATATACAATACCCAAAAAATTTACAAAAAATTCCCTAATAACCCTTGACACTTGACTCAAGACACTTAACCCGAGATCCAAGACACAAGACACAATACCCAAGACACAATACCAAAGACTCAATTCACAATACTATATTACCAANGTAGCAGGTCCGGCGTTCGATGGCAGGTGGGTCGACTAAGTTCCCGACACGACTGGCCCTTGCCAGACTGGCCAGATTTCATCTCGTTAGCCATGTTAGAAGTTGATACCCTTGAACGTTGACCTTGACATTGGATGACCTTGAAGCTAAAAGCTATATACAATACCCAAAAAATTTACAAAAAATTCCCTAATAACCCTTGACACTTGACTCAAGACACTTGANACCCAAAAAATTTACAAAAAATTCCCTAATAACCCTTGACACTTGACTCAAGACACTTAACCCGAGATCCAAGACACAAGACACAATACCCAAGACACAATACCAAAGACTCAATTCACAATACTATATTACCAAAATTCAAGACTCAAGACCCTCGACTAAAGACTCGAAATCACTTAATGCGAGATTGAATACTCAAAATGCTTAACCCAAGACCCTCGACCGAAAAAAAAAAAAAAAAAAAGTTAATTCATTTTTTTTAACATAACGGGTCCCAGATCCGAAGCCGGCATCATTTTCTGTCATTCCAGTCTTTAGGATGCCATGTTATGACGTCACTCAACCACAATATTTAGTCCAAGTGACTTTGAACTGTGACCTTGTAGAACGATTAACTCTAAGAATCACAAAATACTACAAATTAAATAAAAACTTAAAAAAATGAATAAAAATTAAAATAATAATCTAAATAATTAATCGTTATTAAAAAATGTATTTAAAAATTTATGTTTCAGTATGTCCCCACAGCACCACATCCAGCAGACATCTGACCCTACTCCAATCAATTACACATTGTATTAACATTCTCCTCCTCTGATCTTGGTCTTAGCTAATTCTGTATGCTTTCTACCAGCCACATTAATTTCTTTTCGTTCGTCATTTGTTAAAATTTTTACCACCTATGTGGCAGTGATGACTCAGGCAACATGTTAGATCTGGGTGAACTTTACCTCGACCTCACATATATGACATTCACCCCGTGCCAGTGACCTCGGATAACAATAAATACAAAAATGAATTCCAAATTTTGTTAAAAAATTTGAAATATTCAAAAAAATACATAATTAAAAGTTTTTAAAATTAATAAAAGAATATTTTTTTACCAATATTTCGACCAATCTCGAAATCTTTCTATCCATCACTACCGCAAGCAGTACCGCACTTAGCATCATATTTAGCATTACATTTAGGACCGCACGCACCACACGGTAATCCACACACCAATCCACTCACCAATCCTCCTCATAAATGCTCACCAATCATCCTATTTGGCAATCTTCACCAATCTTCCTATACAATCATAAGTACTTCTCCTCGCCAATCCTTCTATGCAATCCTCCTCATAAATGCTCACCAATCATCCTATTTGGCAATCTTCACCAATCTTCCTATACAATCATAAGTACTTCTCCTCGCCAATCCTTCTATGCAATCCTCCTCACCAATCCTCACAAATTATCACCAATCCTCTTCCACAATCCACACCAATCTACACGCCAATCCACATAATCCACACCAATCCACACAAATACATACCAATGAACGCCTATCCTTAGCAATCATTCTCCACAATCGACATCAATGAACGACAATCCTTCGCAATCCTCCTCCACAATCCACATCAACCCATGAAAATCCTTCGATAAATCCCAATCCTTCTATCAATCGCAATCCTTCTATCAATCCCAATCCTTCTATAAATCCCATTCCTTCTATAAATCCTATTCCTTCGATAAATCCCAATCCTTCCGTTGATCCTTGGATCAATCCTTCTGTTTGTCCACCACCAATATGTCTAGAAATTACATTATTTTACAAACTATCACCAAATTTGTTTATATCGACGAAATAAAGGTTTTTTATGCAGTCAACTGTCCATGTATTTTTATATTAAAGTTTTTATCATAATTCTATTTGCAGATGTTTCTGTTAATATTCAAATGATCATAGTATCACTTGAAAGTTTTGAGTAAAAAAAGTTTCGACGCAAAGAAATAAATAAAAACCAATTATTTTATAATAATTATAATTTTTATTATTTTATAATTACAATTTCAGGAGAAAGCAGTTCATCACATCATGCGATATATCCCCAATTCTTCAGTTTTCTAATAATTGAAAATATATATTTATTGTGCGTTAAATCCCCGCGTTTTTCAACGTCAAACAAATCTATTTGTTTATCATCAAGTTATTTTGGGTCTTCAGGAATTCTACTTTCTTCATGTCGCTTGTTGCAGCAAATGTGTTGGAGAGGTGTGTCAATGCATCGAGAAAATCGCCATCATCGTCTTCAACACTATCTCAATGTTCATGTTTATTTTCATAAATGCTCTCATCATGACCATCTGGATGTGGTGTTGTAGGGACCTCCGGAAATGTTTGTCTTAAATAAATTTTTAAATAATGATAAATATAGTTTTATTTTTTTTTCAATTTATGGCGATAAAAAGAAGCTAATATCACCTTTCAGCCATCAAACTATTTCTGTGCAAAACATTACGTCGATCTGTTGCTCGGTTGCGACGTTGCTTTGTTAATCCGTTTGTGTAATTTCTCATTTTCCAATAATAAATTCCCCGAGAGAATGTGATATTTTCTCGGGATAAGTAGTGACGTATGTCACCTCCCGTCCCTCCAACTATCGCTGTTCAAAAAATTACGTCGATTCGATGCTCCGCTGTGAAGTGAAAGAATGACAAACAAACATACACACTTTCACATTTATAATATTAGTTAGGAAATTACATGAATGATAATACAATGTTTGATTACGAATGTTTCCTAGAAATGTCAAATCATTTAACAAACTAACTCGAAAGTAAAATTTAGCATATTAAGTATGGTATAACAATCAAGTAACGAAAAAAAAAATTATATCATAACGAAACATGTAATTGTAGGTCTCATACATATATTAAATTGTTGTTTACAA
Source organism: Clitarchus hookeri (assembly GCA_002778355.1). NCBI lineage: Eukaryota > Metazoa > Arthropoda > Insecta > Phasmatodea > Phasmatidae > Clitarchus > Clitarchus hookeri. The sequence continues at coordinate 138,325 of NQII01004405.1, forward strand.
GATTGATAACAGTTGAACAGCACACTACGGAATAGAGCATCGTACGACAAACAATTTATCAATAAATCCCCACTATCTTCATGGGAGCAGTGCAATCCCGTGAAAGTTATCGCGCCGTGCCTCATCTGGTTATGAGGGAAATTAGGATGAGAACGTTGACGTTTCAAATGAAAAGCCCCACGTTTTAGTGCTGATTCGTATTTTACGTCAATACGCTTGAAATATTTGTTAGAAACAGATTTCTCGAGTCATTCCAGTGAGACCACTAAAATTGTACCTCACTCTGTACGCCACAAAATTACACTGAGTTCTCCTTCCCCCTCCTCATCCGTTCACATTCACGAATCTATCTCTTGATTTTAACAATTGGTTTGTGCTGGAACGTTTGGAATTGTCCCTCAACCAAACTAAAAAAGAGGAATACTGATATGGCGTTTACATGACGTAACCTTTATGAAACGGTTTACAAAACACAATCAAATTTACCGCTTCATACCTAAGTTATCGTAACAGTAAATAATGACCAACCAAAGGGTAGAAATCTCACGTCACCGAATTTATGATGATTATTCGTTTGAAGAGCCTCTTTCACTCTCGAAAGTTAACATGGGGAAGGTTTTTGGCAAAAACTCAGAATTATATTTACTGCACGCACATCCTCTATAAACACGCCCTCAAAAATCACGGGCGTAACTTAACAGGCGCCGAAACAGTGCCAGTAAGTTTGATGACCAAAGTATCACTCAACGCGTTGTCGGAAAGCTCGGGGATCTGGCTCCAATTTAAGAGACCCACTCATCACTCACCCCCTTTGCCTTAGGTCTGCGCTTGCTGCTCAAACGAGAACCCCGCCGATGTATTCCATGTATTTCTCCATCGCCGCGTATAAGTTGCCAAGTTGATTACAGTTGCAATCGTCCACGTTGAACTGTTTTCCAAATCCCCTCCGAACTTCTTATAAAGTCACGTTTGTGTATAATACCGGGCATACACTTCTTTAATTTATATACTGGAGCCGCTAACGAAACAACTGCAGACATCGGTTGTCGGACTCCAGCACTTTGCCAGTACACCCAACTGACGCGGAGTTAGCATATAAGTCTGTGGATTTAAATATTGCGTGAAGAAGGTCCCCTTGCCTCTCAGCATCGCGATGCTTGTATTTGGTGAGTGCCCACGCTTCACACAATTGAGGTGCTTTTATTCGGTGAGTTACATTTCCTCTCACTATAGAGGTGCTTGTATTCGGTGAGTCCTCGTGCCTCTATCCTTCAGGTTGCGTAATGCGAAAGCTCTAAATTATGGCCTCCAATTTCTATGCTTTTAGTAATCTGTGCTTTAAATGATGATACATAATTTAAAAGCGATTCTGCCTAAGTTTGTGCATAGGCATTTTGGATTCGTTCTATCATGTTGTCACGCGTTTTCGGCACGCCGAGATACACCTTATTTTAGAGGAAACCCCACAAAATAAAATATCTAGTAACGTAAGGACTAGCATCCTGGCAGGCTAATTTACCGTACCACCTTTACTAACCCATTCGACCTTTGTAACCGCTATCTAATACCACCCATGCAAATGCTGCGTAATGTGCTTGACAACCATCATGTTGAAACCACTTGGCCTGTCGCTGTTTGAGGCTTAGGTCTTCAATCAATGTTGGTAGGGCAAGAGACTAGTTCTCTTTGCCACCTTTCAAAGAACACTAAATGAAATAGGAATACACGAGTTTATGGTCTATTATACCTAGCCAAACGTTTAAAGTCCACGGACGCTGATGTTAAACTTGACGCAACAAATTTGTGTTTTCCACACTCCAACAATTCATGTTGTGTTGATAAGCTTCACAATGGTTCGTGAAAGTCGACTCTTTGTAGAACAGTACCTCATGAAAGAAATCCGGGCTTCGTGGTTTTTTTTTTGCAGTTCTCTGGAAATCATCTCCATATAATTCTTGATACATATATACATGGTAGGGAAGTAATTGATGACACTTTGGAATTCTCCAAATACGAGGTTAGGATATTTCGATACCGCGAGCTATTTATCCAGTGACTGTTGCTCTACGTGTCCTTTATTTATAGACTGCACACCTCTGTGGGCAGTAAATTGTTTTACAAGACGGAAAATCGAACTGCGCGACAACAGCCTTGCCAGGAAACCCTCATCATTAAGGATGGCAGCACGGCCGACGTTCCGTCCACATTAGCCGAAAATAAATTGCATCTAAATTTTATCTTTTACACTTGTGGAGTGTCAGCAGTAGCCCCTAGGAAATACGACAAATACTTACCATCAAACTAACTACATGAGTATACGAATACGGAAGTTAAAATCATCGATGCATGTAACGGACTGAAATAACAAATGAACAACAAGTAAATACAATGGATGCTAACGCTGGGAACTCTTCGGTAACACACCGTGGGTACAGGTACCGACTGCGGGATGCGAAGGGACATTTTGCTAACATTTGTTACATCAGCATGTTTCGAAATATTACAGGTTACGTTTCGTTGACTTTGATGCATACTGCATTACATTATGGGAGTTCTCCTTGCAAAAATACCCAGAAGCTTACCCACTTCTCTCTGCCTAAAGTGTAATCTATCACAAACGATGTCCTTAAGACACAAACATAGTGGTTTGTATCGCGGATGCCCTTTGCAATGAAAATTGTCGGTTCCCAATCGAGGTACCCAAAGGTTATATACTTCATCGCCTTCAGCGCCATCTACAATGAATAGCAAAACTTTTTTCGTAATATTTCCTAAGCATTGACGTATAATCTGAACCTGCATTAAACACTATATTTGATATTTAATTTTCAATCTTGGTCGCCCCATTCCCTCCACCCCCAAAGGTGGGTCAACAATGAGATAACTTTGGTGTGCTTGAATTGCCCCCGCAAAATTAGTGATGATTTAATCGGACACTTGTCGTACGATGTATTTCTTTCACGTTATTCTGTATTGAAAAGTTTAATTAATCACCTGGTCTTATATATATATATATTTTTTTTTATATATATTTATATACGGCACGCTTCTATTTCTTTAAATCTAATCGCAAAAATTTGGATACGAAAAATTTACGAAATTTACTTAGTTGAAATACTTAGGCCCCAGTAAGCACGTTGCACAATGTTATTTAATCATTAAAAACCTATGTATTCCCGAGAAACATTTCTGGCCACATTTCCTTCCTTAGAGATGGGAATAATTCATTGGTTTCTTTGTTGTAATTACATTTGGTGCACTGCGCATTTGTCTAGGTAATATAGTGATAAAAAAGCAGTTTACTTATTACTTTAAAAAACCTGTACTGCAAAGTCTAGTTATGCAATAAAATTTGTTATAAACCGTGTACTTTAATACGTTTGGACTTTAATATTGGACTATTATTTGGTTGAAAGTGAGTGTGAGCTTTTCGCATCAACGTGTAAGACCTGAAAGTAATTTATCATTATTCTGTCATTAGAATAGTACATTTTTTGAAGCACAATTATTTACTTATAAAAATCACATTTAGACACCGAAAACTTCGAGCTAAGTCATTCATCATGTTAAATCCCATTCCGTTAGCTACATTCACTGCTTGGGATAGTTAATGTATCTCATAATTAAGAATGAAAACTAATGCTCTGCTTAAATAACAAACGTTTGGACTGTAAGTACATGAAATAAGGTAAGAACATAATTTCTTTTATACAAACAATTGCATTTGTGTCACATGCAAAATCTTAGCAAAATTTCAACCATTTTAAAATAATAACTAAAAAAAAAACCTACTCAGATCCTTTTACAAACAACCCAGAACGCCCCGATATTAGTAGAAACTAGATATTTTCATAAACGTGAGTGTGCCTAGCGCAGTACTTCAGTTTTATTTATTTGCGATTGCTATTAGCTCGCTGTGTCAATAGAAGTAGGTACGCCAAGTTCCTAAATGTGTGGCTGGGAATAGGATGATTTGTCGTTGGAGCGTTTTCATCGATTTATTGGAGAGGGTGGTGAAGGTAAGCACACCCCTTTCTACGAGGTTAACGTAAATGTTTTCAGCACATTTTTGCGTGTGCATGCGAAAGGACCAAGTGCTATTGGGATCTCACGGCGAGCATGTAACGAGGCGAGCAAGGAATAATGTACAGATGATACGCTTGGTATAACATTTTTTGGGCTGGCCGAATCTGAAGATTGCCATAACTTGTCCATATGGTACAATTATCCCAGTATTAAATTTTATTCTGTGATTCGCAAGTAAGTATCATAAATATTTTATGTTCTTATGTTACGTTTAAGATATGTTTGCAATTGTTTCATGTAGTTCTTATGCCATATTATGTCCTTCTATGCTCATTAATTTTCAATCCTGACCATTATTAAATGTGGTTTATCTAAGTCAATTATTAAATTGAAACAAGCAGTTTAAGATGATAAAATTTTTCCCATAAGGTTACTACAATTTCTCAAGATTAAATTATATATGAAAGACATTTTCAACAAAATTTCAATAAATGAAGATGACGGAATGTGGGTGAAATTTAACGACATGTAAACAATTCGTAAGTTACTCTTTTATGTGTCTCCCATATCCAATAAAATGGTAGAAAAAATATTTGGTAATAATTGTTCTACCAATTAATCACGAACAGAAGAGTAAGGTAGAATAGTGATACATTTACATGAATAACTAATTAAATGAGCATTTAATCAAGCATAATACACTACAGGAAATGGTATCTGTGTTGTTCAGAAACTGAGAGAACACTCTTTTTAACCCAACACTTGAATGTCCTTAAAGAGCTGTGCAGCTGAATTAAATACATCAGTGAGTCCACCCATTAAATAAAATAAGGTAAAATGATGGTTCGCTTATGTTTTGATTGTGTTCTACATCTTTTTATGTTTCAAATGACGCAGGCCAATTATTTAAATTTGTTTATGTTTTAATAATAGAGTACAGGATGTTGAAATATTGTTATGCTTTATAAACGTGAGCAACATATCTCTATCCCATTATAGAGGATATAATCACATGTATTGTAATTTTACAAGGCAATTTCCAGTATAAGAAATAACGAGCTTTATTTTTTAGTAACTGTACGATTTTCTTTACACTCTCCCATTAACTCATAGATTCGCACCTACATTCTCCCATAGAAGCCAGTCGTAAAGGATAATATTTATAAGAAGATAGTAATTTTCTTTGTTATGAAAATAAACACATTATTTTTTACAAGTTTGTAGAAGAAATAGGCGATTCTGGTATCACAAAAATACTTCGCAAACGTAACATGAAATAAAGACATACATCTTTGAATGTTAATGGAACTGTAAAAATTTCCGTGAATTGCTGTCACGACACGAGTAAGTGACATGCCATAATATGATCAGTTTGCATTCAGCTATTTCCTACCCTTTCTCAAGTCACAGTCTGTTTGCGTGCAGGTTCACACATCAAGACACAGATCTAAAAAATGTAGGGAGAAATGTTCAGACACACGAGCATTAAGCACGCGCACCGGAACACGAAGCACACTCGAGCATGCCACAGTTTCAGGTATCGAGCATGCCACAGTGTATGCCTATCGCCATCACGCAAAGTCCGAGCGCAAACTTAGTATTCAGAAAGCCTTGCATTATTTAGAATTCACCTTCTTTCCAACATCATGTTCTTACTGGCAGGCCTTAATAAAAATTGTCACTGCGAATAAACCTCTACCAAAGACCACATACAATATATGTCTATAGTTTTTCCACACCATACATTTTGTTTAGTATTTTGATCGAAGTTTTTTATCGAATTGAGGTGGTATGGTATGCTCTTATTATATTGACAATTTAANATGTTCTTACTGGCAGGCCTTAATAAAAATTGTCACTGCGAATAAACCTCTACCAAAGACCACATACAATATATGTATATAGTTTTTCCACACCATACATTTTGTTTAGTATTTTGATCGAAGTTTTGTATCGAATTGAGGTGGTATGGTATGCTCTTATTATATTGACAATTTAATATTCAAAATGTCAAACAGGCATTTTAGCACTAAGTGTTTCTAATAATTAAATAAACTATTTTCCTATAAAAATGTAAATAAAGTCAAACAAAATAAAATAAAGACAATTTAACAAACAACTGCAAGTATAACTAATGTATTCGAAACCGCGTCCATTAACTGTAACAAATACAACATTCTCTAGAAAAGTTAGAGAAGGCATTCTGCTTCCCGATCATGAACGCTTAGCCCCACCCATATTTACTTTATTNATTCAAAATGTCAAACAGGCATTTTAGCACTAAGTGTTTCTAATAATTAAATAAACTATTTTCCTATAAAAATATAAATAAAGTCAAACAAAATAAAATAAAGACAATTTAACAAACAACTGCAAGTATAACTAATGTATTCGAAACCGCGTCCATTAACTGTAACAAATACAACATTCTCTAGAAAAGTTAGAGAAGGCATTCTGCTTCCCGATCATGAACGCTTAGCCCCACCCATATTTACTTTATTAATGCGAAGATAAATAAAAGCCGTCATCTGATTCATATGAATATTAATACATAAAGTATTAGCAAAAATGCAACACGGAAGTACAAGAAAATAAAATTCACTTCCCACATTAAAGGATGTATAAGCATTTGCAGTAGTTGATAACAAAACTCAGTACATTCAAATTGTTTGTTATCACCGCTACGAGCTAAACATAATATAATCGACGTCTGGCATATGTGCATACCGATGCCATTTCGATGTAATAAGTACTACAAAAGGTAAAAAATGTTTTGGGTTTTTGGTACCAAATTAATGAACGCAATATTTGGATAATGTTATCACAAAAGTTGCCACTGTCGTATTTAAATTGTGAATACGATAAAAGAATACAACGCCATTTTGAAAGTACGCTTCTTGAGTAAATTATGCTGTAAGAATGATCTCGGAAATAGAATAAGTTTTTTACTCCGCTCTAGCACACTTGTTGTTAAGTAAAATGTGAAGCATATTTTGCTACTTTCTTTTGAGTTAAGTTATAAATTTACATTTTCTATTTCACCAACATTATAGCATAATGTAAATATTCATAAAAAATGTNAAAAATTTTAAAAATAGAAAATTGTGATATCATTATTATTTCTTACAAATAAGGCGTACATTGTAACACTTCAAGCCTTCTGAAGACTACTGGAATCTACTATGTATCACTAGGGTATAATTCATATCTGTTCAGGAAAAGGTAATTATGTAATTTTCCCTTGTAACTAACTACGCGGAGCACGTCAATTTTAACGTCAACAGAGAGTTCCAAGCGCTTTATTGCAGATTATACGCACTGAAAGTAACAACATATTATCTTCTGCGTTATAATTGAAAATGTATTGTAATCTGAGAGCGAAACGTTTTCCCAATATTTCCAATCAATATCTTCCAAACACAGGGCATTCTCTGTAATCTCAAATTCCAAATTTGCTGAGTCGTTTAGATTTCTGAGTTACACATATGCATATCTAATTATATTAAGGTTTGGTAAAATAAAAATTAATTTTGCAACGTNCACTGTCGTATTTAAATTGTGAATACGATAAAAGAATACAACGCCATTTTGAAAGTACGCTTCTTGAGTAAATTAAGCTGTAAGAATGATCTCTGAAATTGAATAAGTTTTTTACTCCGCTCTAGCACACTTATTGTTAAGTAAAATGTGAAGCATATTTTGCTACTTTCTTTTGAGTTAAGTTATAAATTTACATTTTCTATTTCACCAACATTATAGCATAATGTAAAAATTCATAAAAAATTTTAAAAATAGAAAATTGTGATATCATTATTATTTCTTACAAATAAGGCGTACATTGTAACACTTCAAGCCTTCTGAAGACTACTGGAATCTACTATGTATCACTAGGGTATAATTCATATCTGTTCAGGAAAAGGTAATTATGTAATTTTCCCTTGTAACTAACTACGCGGAGCACGTCAATTTTAACGTCAACAGAGAGTTCCAAGCGCTTTATTGCAGATTATACGCACTGAAAGCAACAAAATATTATCTTCTGCGTTATAATTGAAAATGTATTGTAATCTGAGAGCGAAACGTTTTCCCAATATTTCCAATCAATATCTTCCAAACACAGGGCATTCTCTGTAATCTCAAATTCCAAATTTGCTGAGTCATTTAGATTTCTGAGTTACACATATGCATATCTAATTATATTAAGGTTTGGTAAAATAAAAATTAATTTTGCAACGTNTTTAGATTTCTGAGTTACACATATGCATATCTAATTATATTAAGGTTTGGTAAAATAAAAATTAATTTTGCAACGTAATTTTTTTATATGATTCAAAAGGTGTGTAACTTGATTTCGGGGACAAAATAAAAAATTAAAAAGTAATATTTAAATTGCTTTTTCATAAAGGCAAAGCTAAGTTGAATCTATAATGACTGCGGGAATACCACGTTGCTAGAGAAGGAGATTCACGCGTAAATGGTCAGGCATAGGATTCAACGTTCTATGCACGTGTCTGCAAAATTATTTTTCTCACTTATCGCAGCATACGTGATTGGTCCGAGACTTCTGCCACTCTCACCCTGAACGTACAGAGTTCACCTGCGAAAAACCGTAAATGTTGCATCCTATCATTAAATTATTAGGAAACAATGAATCTGTAGGGACTACCCTGAGACGAAATATCTTCGCAAAACATCACAATCTCTAGTCATTGCGTGTATAATACAACAGTCATACACTCAATGATTTAATTAATTGCTCTATGCCACGTTACATTAAAATATAACCAAACTAAATTCTACTTTCCTCCGCTTTCGAATAAAGAATTTTAATAATACTGGTGAGTCTTTTCCATTCAACGGAACTAATAGGTTTGCTTTACATTGTCATTTACATCAAAAATATTTTAAAACGCATGTACTCTTTTAATTGTATTAAATATGACGTAGATAATTGTAACTTGGCTGATTTTGTACGATATAAATGAAAGCGGTACTGGTTCAATTGGTGTATTGTGGAAAAACTCGATCGAATAAAATCTAACGCAATTTTTCTGCTGTAATTTGAACCAAAATATTTCTTGTGGGCAAACCAATGTCTGGCAATGAACCCACTTATGTATATTTTCTAGTTGTTGTTTACACACGCTTTTTTCCATTCATCATGAGCCACCGGAACAGTATTAATTCAACTTCCTGGTCCTCATCTTCAATACGCTGTCTNGCTTTTTTCCATTCATCATGAGCCACCGGAACAGTATTAATTCAACTTCCTGGTCCTCATCTTCAATACGCTGTCTGAACTCAAGGAAAGTGCGAAATTTGTTGGTTTTGTCTTTGGACTTGAAGTTAACCAGATGAAAAGATAGCAGCTGCCGCGAAATGCTGATTCTGAGAAGGCCAGTTATGGTGATTAACTACACGGTCAAATTACCTATAGAATTGCTGTAAACATCATCGTGTATAATGTTTTTGAAATCTGTGTTGGCGTATATAAAAGCCGTCGCCTGTGCTTTTCAGTTTATCGATATTCTGTNGCTTTTTTCCATTCATCATGAGCCACCGGAACAGTATTAATTCAACTTCCTGGTCCTCATCTTCAATACGCTGTCGGAACTCAAGGAAAGTGCGAAATTTGTTGGTTTTGTCTTTGGACTTGAAGTTAACCAGATGAAAAGATAGCAGCTGCCGCGAAATGCTGATTCTGAGAAGGCCAGTTATGGTGATTAACTACACGGTAAAATTACCTATAGAATTGCTGTTAACATCATCATGTATAATGTTTTTGAAATCTGTGTTGGCGTATATAAAAGCCGTCGCCTGTGCTTTTCAGTTTATCGATATTCTGTGGTATTTTGTCATAAGAATTGAAACGTTCTTTCTCGTAATAATATCTCACTTTATATTGAGAAATCTATCACGAGTACAACATTCTTTAACTTAGCACTCTTGGTGTGAGAGTTTTACCTGTCTAACGTGTTGTACAACCAAACAAAATTCTTAGCACACATACATATGAATGAAGCTCATGATGTGCCTTTACCGCGAACACATTGTACAGAAGAGGACTCTCCACTCCATTTTATCTTTGGCTGTACTGTCACTCTCTGCTGTACTCATGAATAAACTGAAATACGGAATAAAGTAAATTTTTATTCGCTCCAGCTTTCTTATGTTAAACCTGTTTAATTGTACAATATATAGAAAAATATAATCAGGGAAGCGTGTTTCCAACGATAAATCTCATCAAAGAATTAAGGCCACTGTCCCTCTAACACGAATCACCACAGTTAATTAAATAATGATATAAATTAAAAACAAAATATTTTTAAAGACATTAGACAGTTTCTCTTCCGTTTGACATTTAACGTAAATATTTGCTTAATCTATTCGCGGTTTCTAACCTTTGAAAAATCATCCCATGGATAAGGTGTTTCGTTATTTCGTAAATATTTAATGCATCACAATCGTTTTACACTTCTGTTTGAACAGAACGGTCACTTACGTTTATCTATAAGTTGTAAGATTTCATTTATATATAATTTAAATACAAATCAGTGAGAAAGCAGTTGTGTTGGTAGTACCTAGTATGAATTAGTTCATATACACAATATTATTACACTGAGTGCGCACGAATGCGGTGCGCTGTCCGTTAGATGTAATATCTAAGACTTAGTACGTTTGTATGAGGCGGATAAACACCCTTTAAGTAGAACTGTTTTTAGGGGTTCAGAAAAGTAGGAATTAACCGCAAATGGGCTACAAAAATCAACAGATTAATACATTTTGTTTATTGGTATGAATGGTGTCTGTAGGCCTACTGAGCATACACATGCCCGAATTAAAAAGAAAAATTATGTAGAATTTAATTGTGCCAAAACATTTTATGAAAAGCTAAATATAATTTTCTAACAACAACACTGTGTTAGTTTCTAAGTTATATTAACCACTTGGTGTTTAGTTGTGCTAAACATAAATTTATTTCGTGACATAAATTTAAGATTAAAAAATTATATTCGAGGAGCACGATTTCCAATTAGCGTGCCCGTCAGCGACGCGTGGACTCCTCAGGCATTATTATCCTTACACCAACGTTTTAATAAATGTTGCCATGTAAGTAATAAATAAAGTGTATATTTTCCAATTTACTCAAATTTTAAGTTTAAGACTGTAATAAAATATATTTATTGACTGTTATTCCAAATAACATATATTTAAAAAGTGCTCTCTTTTCCGTTAATAGCCGATAACCATGTGCAACAATGCTCGTATAGATAAACTATAATTTTTATATCACAAATTATACAGAACTCAGAATTCAACAACATTTTGTGTTATGTAATACGCTTTTGTCTCCATAAAATTATTTCGAATTATTAAAATATATGACATAAAATGTTTGCAATTGGTCATACATAATTCTGGTTACATGTATGGATGATCAGCTGTGATAACAGCAACTTAAAGTTATGTCGTTTTAAGTGTAAATAATGAAGCTAATTTTGCTTCGAAGCTGATATGTCTTTCGCGAAAAAAAAACAGCAGATTTACGTTTGCGACATTCACATAACATGAATAGCAATTCTCGTGTGTTGGCGAATGGTATCTGAAATATTTTAGATTTGACAAATTTAACCGGGATCAAATAAAACCTAAGAGTTATTTAGAAAAAAAGTAGATGGAGTATAACAGACATTTATGGACAATTAACATTCAAATTATAAAACATTGGTGCAGACTATATTATGAAACAATTTTATATTACCATGTTCACTTAAATTTAGGGAATTGGGATGTTCACTCAATTAGAATGGTTGGAATTTCCATGCGGCGATTGCCGACTTTCAAGTTCGGGAAACGAGGCTGGCGCTTCCGTTTTCCAGCTGGTTTTCTCTGAGTACTCTCGTATCAGCAACTTTTACATTCTGTCCCTGCCTCATCCCCATATCACGTCACCCTCCAAAGCGTTAGTCCTTGTTCAGCGCCCTTCAAATCTCTCAGCTAATCTATCCTGTTATTATTTCTATTTGCAGTGATTTTTCCAATCGTGTGACAACTGCGTATGAATTTATGTGGATATAAATAGAACGGTTTGAAAGAATTATTTAGTTATTTCTGATTTAAGAGTGATACCACTTTAGAGTCTACGGATATTGAAAAAAAATCAGTTATGTTCTGCATAACAAATGTCGATATATGGTACCGTTACGATTTCCACGTGCACAGTAATTTGGGGTAACGTCACACCAGCTTGGACAACTTTGAGCCATCTGCCTAGGTTGATTACGATTAAAAGTCGGAACACTCTGTGTGATTCACTGTTTTATTGGTAAATAAAACACTTATCCAGGAAATCAACCTCTAACGCGGCGACTTTGGAGACTTTGTTTGTGATGAAGATGTGATGTACACACTTACTCTGGATGGTACAATGTTATGTTAGGTAATGTTATCTTGGTTTTGGTGAGGTTAGATAACCAAAGGTTGGTTTAATGCAGCATTAGATCACAAAATGTAGATCACTTAAATGTATATCTTATTTGCCATTTTTAACATTACACACATGATTTAACATTTTATAACATATTGACCTTTCAAACATCAGGTACCTATGAGAATTATACAATCTACTGCAACCGAAGTGTACTTAAAAAAAATTAAATTTCCTGCTTTTAAATTAAATAAATAAATAATGTTTCTTGGAACCTGAAAATTTAAGTGTATTCAGCGAAATCTAAAGGACAATCTTAGAAATGACTTTCACTACAAAATTGAGCTAAGTTACCCTGAATTGAAAAACAGATAACCTAAATGACTCTACCGGGGTCCCTCTAAAAGATAATGTATTTTAATATAAAAAAAAATTATGGAACTAAATTAAAATATTCATTTTTCATTCTTGTTCACTTTTTAATCACATTCTGAAACAATTTTGCAAAACTGGTTTTCATTATGCAATAAATTTTATGCCGCCACACTCCTTTTTCAAGAACTATATTTTTGTCTTTCTATATGAGCAGTAATNCAAAATATTTTTAAAGACATTAGACAGTTTCTCTTCCGTTTGACATTTAACGTAAATATTTGCTTAATCTATTCGCGGTTTCTAACCTTTGAAAAATCATCCCATGGATAAGGTGTTTCGTTATTTCGTAAATATTTAATGCATCACAATCGTTTTACACTTCTGTTTGAACAGAACGGTCACTTACATTTTATCTATAAGTTGTAAGATTTCATTTATATATAATTTAAATACAAATCAGTGAGAAAGCAGCTGTGTTGGTAGTACCTAGTATGAATTAGTTCATATACACAATATTATTACACTGATTGCGCACGAATGCGGTGCGCTGTCCGTTAGATGTAATATCTAAGACTTAGTACATAAAGCTTTGTTTGTATGAGGCGGATAAACACCCTTTAAGTAGAACTGTTTTTAGGGGTTCAGAAAAGTAGGAATTAACCGCAAATGGGCTACAAAAATCAACAGATTAATACATTTTGTTTATTGGTATGAATGGTGTCTGTAGGCCTACTGAGCATACACATGCCCGAATTAAAAAGAAAAATTATGTAGAATTTAATTGTGCCAAAACATTTTATGAAAAGCTAAATATAATTTTCTAACAACGACACTGTGTTAGTTTCTAAGTTATATTAACCACTTGGTGTTTAGTTGTGCTAAACATAAATTTATTTCGTCACATAAATTTAAGATTAAAAAATTATATTCGAGGAGCACGATTTCCAATTAGCGTGCCCGTCAGCGACGCGTGGACTCCTCAGGCATTATTATCCTTACACCAACGTTTTAATAAATGTTGTCATGTAAGTAATAAATAAAGTGTATATTTTCCAATGTACTCAAATTTTAAGTTTAAGACTGTAATAAAATATATTTATTGACTGTTATTCCAAATAATACATATTTAAAAAGTGCTCTCCTTTCCGTTAATAGCCGATAACCATGTGCAACAATGCTCGTATAGATAAACTATAATTTTTATATCACAAATTATACAGAACTCAAAATTCAACAACATTTTGTGTTATGTAATACGCTTACGTCTCCATAAAATTATTTCGAAATATTAAAATATATGACATAAAATTTTTGCAATTGGTCATACATAATTCTGGTTACATGTATGGATGATCAGCTGTGATAACAGCAACTTAAAGTTATGTCGTTTTAAGTGTAAATAATAAAGCTAATTTTGCTTCGAAGCTGATATGTCTTTCGCGAAAAAAAACAGCAGATTTACGTTTACGACATTCACATAACATGAATAGCAATTCTCGTGTGTTGGCGAATGGTATCTGAAATATTTTAGATTTGACAAATTTAACCGGGATCAAATAAAACCTAAGAGTTATTTAGAAAAAAAGTAGATGGAGTATAACAGACATTTATGGACAATTAACATTCAAATTATAAAACATTGGTGCAGACTATATTATGAAACAATTTTATATTACCATGTTCACTTAAATTTAGGGAATTGGGATGTTCACTCAATTAGAATGGTTGGAATTTCCATGCGGCGATTGCCGACTTTCAAGTTCGGGAAACGAGGCTGGCGCTTCCGTTTTCCAGCTGGTTTTCTCTGAGTACTCTCGTATCAGCAACTTTTACATTCTGTCCCTGCCTCATCCCCATATCACGTCACCCTCCAAAGCGTTAGTCCTTGTTCAGCGCCCTTCAAATCTCTCAGCTAATCTATCCTGTTTTTATTTCTATTTGCAGTGATTTTTCCAATCGTGTGACAACTGCGTATGAATTTATGTGGATAGAAATAAAACGGTTTGAAAGAATTATTTTAGTTATTTCTGATTTAAGAGTGATACCACTTTAGAGTCTACGGATATTGAAAAAAAATCAGTTATGTTCTGCATAACAAATGTCGATATATGGTACCGTTACGATTTCCACGTGCACAGTAATTTGGGGTAACGTCACACCAGCTTGGACAACTTTGAGCCATCTGCCTAGGTTGATTACGATTAAAAGTCGGAACACTCTGTGTGCTTCACTGTTTTATTTGTAAATAAAACACTTATCTAGGAAATCAACCTCTAACGCGGCGACTTTGGAGACTTTGTTTGTGATGAAGATGTGATGTACACACTTACTCTGGATGGTACAATGTTATGTTAGGTAATGTTATCTTGGTTTTGGTGAGGTTAGATAACCAAAGGTTGGTTTAATTCAGCATTAGATCACAAAATGCAGATCACTTAAATGTATATCTTATTTGCCATTTTTAACATTACACACATGATTTTACATTTTATAACATATTGACCTTTCAAACATCAGGTACCTATGAGAATTATACAATCTACTGCAACCGAAGTGTACTTAAAAAAAATTAAATTTCCTGCTTTTAAATTAAATAAATAAATAATGTTTCTTGGAACCTGAAAATTTAAGTGTATTCAGGGAAATCTATAGGACAATCTTAGAAATGACTTTCACCACACAATTGAGCTAAGTTACCCTGAATTGAAAAACAGATAACCTAAATGACTCTACCGGGGTCCCTCTAAAAGTTATAATTATTGATTATCAATTTTTATCAATTTATCAATTTTAATATAAAAAAAATTATGGAACTAAATTAAAATATTTATTTTTCATTCTTGTTCACTTTTTAATCACATTCTGAAACAATTTTGCATAACTGGTTTCCATTATGCAATAAATTTTATGCCGCCACACTCCTTTTTCAAGAACTATATTTTTGTCTTTCTATATGAGCAGTAATTTTATTGAAACACTTCCTCTTATAAGAGCGTCTTGACTTAGAATGAATAATTTGAATTCACATTGTTTGTGAGAAAAGTGTTTGGGTGTAAAATTTGTCGAGTTAGTTTTTATTACAAGTACAAAAAATTAATGTAAAGATCAGTAGAGTACATGGTAAGGAAATAATTCACTGGTGTTCTAATGAGAGCGAATAATGCAATTTCCATGGGGACAAATATATTTTATGAAAGAAAAGTAATATATTCCCATTTAATTGTTCATTGTTTATTAATAGCAATTACCCCTTGATTATCTAAATTTAAATCTATTCGGTAGCCATATTTGAACGTTACTAAGGAACGTCAAACGTACTGTCCGTGAAGTAGGTCACACGGGAAATGATTTATTACTTTAGGCGTTAAATAGGTACTTTCGACTTCCACACTCCCCGCATATTCTTGCATTTTGGCTGT
This sequence comes from Clitarchus hookeri, assembly GCA_002778355.1. Classification (NCBI taxonomy): domain Eukaryota; kingdom Metazoa; phylum Arthropoda; class Insecta; order Phasmatodea; family Phasmatidae; genus Clitarchus; species Clitarchus hookeri. The sequence continues at coordinate 154,573 of NQII01004405.1, forward strand.
AGCACTGCTGTTCATATGCCATTAACGTTAATCCATGAAGCTTTTACTCCAACAATAGCCATTATGAGCTCTTTTACGCATATAAGTATTGAACACATTCATCACACAAACACGGTAATCTAGGGAAAAATAATTGTTATTCCTCGAGACAAAACAACGACCGAAAACAAAACCAGGAATGAGACAGCTATTAGCTCACACTATGGTTACTTTTTTAAAGTAAAGGACTTTGCTAATAGTAATGTGCAGCTTATAATAAACACACATTTTTACTGAGAGCATTTCCATTAGCTAGAAACGCTGCAGACTTTAAAGAGACTATCGAAGTTGTTAATACACTATTAACCGTACATCGTGGTCTCAGCGATAAAAAAAAGTGGTTCTTAATGATCTTGCAGCGTTTAGGTATGTATTTACTAAACTGGTTACCTAAATTATAAGTCGTGGGCGAACATCTAATATTTATACAGAAAGTAAATATTTGGATAAAAGATTTACATAATAGTTTCGGGTGTTTTTAAAAGCTTTTATTAATTAAACAGCGCCTCACTTTTTCTGAACATCATATGAGGTACATGAATAGTGAGATAAATGTTAGTCATTTTAAAAATATCACAAATTTGCCTTAATGGGAGTTATGGAATGCACTTAATATTTGATGGAATGGCTACTAAAGATAAAAAAACTATAACCTCAGCTTCTCTCTTTAAAAACTGATTTATATCGATAGGTCAGTTCTTTTGTAGGTCATCTTAAGCCAAGTATTTTAGATGAATATTTTATACCCAGAATATTCATAAACAATATTTAAAGCTGTGGGAAGATTGTCATAGTAAAAACGAAGTTCAATAAAAATTATTGAATTTTCGAATAAAAGTGATTGATTAGAAAGGGATTTTTGAAAGACAAAATTATCACTTATTTATTATTAGCTACTATTTATGAACCGACAAATTCATGAACAGCGTTTTCCCAAAAGGAGATCTGTACTCTGCAAAAATCTAAAGGTTTGTTTGTATCTCACACCTTCATTATCAAAACAGGTGATGCCATGTTGTGTTGTAAACAGGACCCATATCATAGCTTTTACGGAGGAAATCAATTACTGCATCACGTTAATAAAGCAAAATAGTTTTCTTGTTGTTAAACTTGGCCAAATATTTGCCTATAAAACAACTAAAAAGTGAGATGTATGACGTTGTTTGCCGTTCTAGCTGCACAAATTGTCGGACACCGTTTTATTTAGTCTAAGCGAAAAAATTATTCTTAATCCAAGATATTTTGTAATTTTGTCACAAAGTTAATTTTCATGTCTTTTCGAAAATTAATTTTTTCAACTTATCTATTAATAAAGCAAAATTTCAGTTTATAACCCTTAACAACACGTACATATCATTTAAATATAGCATTTTTAAATATATATTTCCATGCAGCCATACATCGCTTAATCAAAGTAGTTTTAACGTCTCTTCCTCATTTTATAATCATCTCACGCAGTTCAGACTTACACACATATATATACATATTTTCATATATGTCTATATATATTATGCAGACGTTAAGAATAAATTTGAAATAAAATGGAAACGAACGTTTATAGACAATTACTGTAAAATTTTTTCAGGTAAGCAGTGTTAATAATAATATTGCTTTCGCATTACACCATTTGACAATTTTTTAACTCTATAATAGTTGCAAGGTATTATTTATTTTGTTGAAGGTATTAAATTCTTTTTATTAAAATAATTGTAGTCTGCTGTAGGGAATTTAACTTCAGAGGCAAATGGAATCGTATGGAATAAAATTTCAAACGATTTTGTTAAGTTACTATTTACAATTATCAATAACGTACTTAAAGGGTTTCAGCGATCATTCAAACAGCTATNACTTATCTGTTAATAAAGCAAAATTTCAGTTTATAACCCTTAACAACACGTACATATCATTTAAATATAGCATTTGTAAATATATATTTCCATGCAGCCATACATCGCTTAATCAAAGTAGTTTTAACGTCTCTTCCTCATTTTATAATCATCTCACGCAGTTCAGACTTACACACATATATACATGTTTTCATATATGTCTATATATATTATGCAGACGTTAAGAATAAATTAGAAATAAAATGGAAACGAACGTTTATAGACAATTACTATAAAATTTTTTCAGGTAAGCAGTGTTAATAATAATTTTGCTTTCGCATCACACCATTTGACAATTTTTTTAACTCTATAATAGTTGCAAGGTATTATTTATTTTGTTGAAGGTATTAAATTCTTTTTATTAAAATAATTATAGTCTGCTGTAGGAAATTTAACTTCAGAGGCAAATGGAATCGTATGGAATAAAATTTCGANTCAGAGGCAAATGGAATCGTATGGAATAAAATTTCAAACGATTTTGTTAAGTTACTATTTACAATTATCAATAACGTACTTAAAGGGTTTCAGCGATCATTCAAACAGCTATCACTAGATTTACAATCCCGGAGAGTTCCGCCTCGAGATATTTGCCAATAACATTCTCAATGCGTGTGGGCGAAATTTAATGAAACTTTAGCCAAATCAGTAGCGTAGTGGGAGCTGCAAAATTGTAACATTTCTAGCTTTGAAGTGAAAAAATTCATTTTCACCGCCGATCTATTTAAAATTTCATGTAGTTGGACTGTTACAGATCCCGTGCGTAATTGAAAATGAAGCATGATTTACGTGAAACTTTCAGTAAACTCTTCTTACATTTATAAATTCTCTATAACAAATGCTTTATGAACAAGGTTCACTTGAATGTCAGCCTTTATTGATAATGAAGCCAGAATCGTAACTTTTGCCACGAATATTCGCTATATCAACCACACATCCGAACGGAACTTTCTTTTAAGAACAGTTTTGAATCAAGAATTTTTATAATGAAATGAAGCACATATTGTAGCGTATGTATCATAAGATTATTTGTATTAATAAAAATGCTCAAGTATAAAGTTAATGTAAATATTAATAACAAATTTGTAATCATTGCAACAGATTGTCACAAATAAGTGGAATTTACGCATGTTAGCAACTCAACTGACTTTGGACCAAAACTACTTAAAATGTGGTCATTTCCGCATATTTTATTGGCAAAGAACATACTGCCAGGGTATCAACACGTGACCCTTACGTGTCAGAATACATTTTGACGTTATCCGAGAAATTTTACTTTTCTCAAATCATATATTTATTGTTTTCTTCGACTAGAAGCAAGTTTGAATTATATAATATAGTACAGACTCATTTTGTAGCTTCAGTTTGGTTTCAAATCACAAAAGTTACGCTAGGAACTTACTTGTAATACAGAGACCAATATTTCCTTTTTTCAGTGGACATTCTGCAAACAGGCTTGTGCTTACATTAACGGTAACCACTTGTCTCTCATATGAGTTGCCGTGGTACTGACTTTGATTGCTCTTATAGCGATGCACCAGTCAACTAACATAAAAATATTTTATTTTATTTAGTTCAGGAGTATAATTGCTAATAAATACGTAATATATTACACATTCGATGAATACAACATAATATTTTTTTCGAACCCACGTTCTCAATAAACACGTTTCCTGTAACTTTTTACTTATATACATATCGCAGTTATTCAAAAATGATTCCTTCAATCCACATCCTGACATTACGCATACGAAAACTTGTAAATAAAAATTCATACTTAAAAACTTTGTCAATAAGTAAGAATTTTTATTTACATAACGCGGTTTCTAAAAAATAGACACTCGACATAAATAACCTACTACAAAAACGATTACTCGGTAGAACTTATTCAATCATTCTATGTCGGAAAAGATAACGCAAAACTATCAAAGTGCTTGTTAAGAAGTAATTTTTCAAGCATATACAGACTGTAAAAGTTTCAAATATTTGAGTTCATCCGTAAAAATGTTACGCATATAAAATTGTCCCGTTGTTTTTTAATGCCTATATATTACGTGCTTACAAAATTTGGCAGCTCATTATCAGTCTATAATTAATACAACGCATACTTTGCTTTATGAGCACACATTTTTTCTTGTTTTGAAATCATGCCATTATAGTTGCTGTGAGTGTGGAGCATATAATAGCTTAATTTGGCACCAACCACAAAATTTATTTTAACTTCACAAAAATTCATTACGTTTGGACATGGCTTATAACTGGCCCATATGCGACCTATGTGAGCTTCTAATATTCCAAAGCGAAAAAAATTGTACATGAATAGACGGCATGAAAAATGAAATGTGGCACGCACAGGATAATTACAGTACGAATGGCGAAGCGAATTTTTTTTGGGCGGATTTGCATCAAATCATGCATTTATGAGTTTTTGAATTAACACCCATATAAATACAGAATAATTACTTTTAAAACTTTTGCGTCGAGTTAAATATTCACTGAGTGCTTATCTAGGAAAACAATTAACACAATACGTGTATTGGCTACAATTGTATTACTGAAGACAAGCAGTTTTATATAGGCCCTACGTAAGATATAAAACAATGCTTGGTTGCATAAGCTTATCTTAGTAACGTAGATAAAATGCCAATAAAAAATTTTTCTGATGGGCAACGTTTCGAGTAAAGTTGTTTTGAAAAGGTAACGAACTGTGGAAGATGGTTTTTAATTTAATTCTGTTATACCTAGTCTCATAACATTCTTTTAATTCATCTTAAAATGGAACGCATACCATGTTCAAGCCTTAAGCAAACGCTCCCAATTATTCCCATGTTTAAATCCAGATTTTACAAAAAAAAATTAAAACGTTTAACTAAGTCAGCTACCTGGTGAAATAATCGGTACAAATATCTACAAAAGTTCATCGGAATCAGCTCACGTTATTCAACACACTTCGGAAATGCCAAACGCCATTTGTTACAGTTTCATTGTGATGTGAGCATGAACTTTCTTACATTAGTATAGTTTTCTGTTCCAGTTTGGCCCACTTTATTTGGCATAAGATTCTTATGATAAGAAATATGTTTATTTGTAAAGAAGAAGCCAACAAAACCCTTGTAATTGTAGGTACGAGTATGTAATAGCACGTCACCTGCTCCACTTTTATGTTAAATGTATACATTCTTGGCTGTTCCTATTGTCTTGGTTAACTGAATGTCGCTCATATTACTGCTTCCATAAACAGGAAATTGCAGTGTGTGCCAAATATGTTGGTAAGTGTTTAATAAAGTGTTGCACTCACATGGTTATAATAAGTAATAGCGTTATATTCTACAGTTTTATAAATTTAGAGAAAATTATTAAACAACATGTTCAACTGTGAGGTGGAAGCGATCATATAATCTCACAACTATTCGCAACGATGACCACTGAAATAATACTAGGGTTAGAAATTATCCTCAGAGCAGGCAGTAATAATAAATTATGAATCTTCTCTCAAAAAAGTCAATTATTTTGTGATCTTTAAGTGTAAATACATTTTCTAGATTGACATGCGATGAAAGGAATTAAACACACTAATATTTTTCTCTCTAAGTTGCATAGGCCAACCACGCCAAAGCAGGTAGTTCACAAGCCACGGTATTGATTAGGAAGGCATAAGATTTATACTGTATTTTAGCAGGTCACGAAAAACGGGGAATTTGCGTGTGATGCAGTGGCGTGTGGTGAAGTGTTGCAAGGTAAGCTGGTGAATGCTCAGTACTGTACACACTCGACGAACGCAGCAGGAACGAGTAACAAGAGTGGAGCCGAGAGAAACTGAATGTAATTCGGCCACTCACGAAAAAGCGACGAGGCACCCATTACACATGTCCTGTGACGTCAAATAAACAACTTTTAAGTGGTCTTTAAGACATAGCTAAATATTAGGTATTGCACAGTGAACAATTAGGGAATGATAACTAATGAGCCTACTTTCGTTCACATAGCTGCAAATAAATGTTTGTAAATTTCTTGAAATCTTTGATCGTAGGTAGTCGTTGAAGTTCACTGACAGCAATATTATTATAGATGAAACGAGAAACATATGAAAAAGGACAAAGATAATTAAAATATACGAATGACTTAACCGGGATTCTAATTCAGAAAAACTCATAAAATTAAGATAGGTTGCAATCAACTGTACGCCATTCAGAAAATAAGTGACTTGCGTACTCAAAACATATAAATAAATTAAACGTAACAAAGTAAAACTTCTTCGCCAAATTTGAAGGAAAGCGAATCACGGTTTCCCGAGATACCACATAATAGCTACTTTTATACATAAGTGCCTAACTTACAAAATGGTGGAGAAACAAGGCATTGCCTAGATCATTTTGATGGATAGAACTGATACTGTCAGCATACAAAGTTATGTTAAAATTTTTGTTGCAGTTTTGTTAATAAATAATTCAGGGATGTAATGTTTATATATATACGCCAATTTGAAAATATGTGTGTCTGACTCTCTCAAAAAATATAAGATTACATAGTCGGTCTACTGCTAATTGTTAGCCAAATTTGGTAGAAATCGATTGTTTTTTCGGAGATCAGAGAATTTTATTTTGTCTAGCAATACTGTTTTACAAAAGGGCTGACAAAAGTGATTTTGTGTACACATATAATTGTTGTAATATATACAACTATAATAGAAAATTTCATTGGAATTATTCACACGGTTTCGACGATATAACATACAAAACTAAAATAGTTATATAGCCGCCATTTTAAAAATACATGTATGACATACCTAAACATATCAGTTCAAATTGCCTACCGCAATACTACTTGTTTGAAATTTTTGGTAAGAATCAGTCAATTGTTTACCGTGTTGTGACATAAAAAGTTAATTTAATCATGTGGCACTATCTTACAAAATTTAGGACAAAAGAAGCTCCGTGTAGACACATTAGATTTTTGTTTTATGTACTCCCAGCATACAAACATAAGTTGGAATTAATTAAATGTTTTCGAAGATACATCACACTATGCTAAAATAGCTAGATGGCCACAATATTGAAAATTCGTTTTTGACATTTTTGAAACACATTTGTACATATCAACTGCTGCAGTACTGCTTAATTGCCAAATTTGGCAGGAATATGTCAATTTTTCCCAAGAAATTACATAAAGTTAATTAATTCATGCATCGCTATCTTACAAAATGGCGCAAAAGGCGGCTGTTTATTAATATTTCAGAATTGTAACAAATACTTTCAACGTACAAAAATTGGTTGAAATTGGTCGAATAGTATGGTAGTTATATCAAATGAACCTAAAATGCTATTATTGCCGCCATTTTGAAAATGCGTTCGTCATAAAGTTAAATTGCTTATTTCTTCTGGCCTATCAAAGTACTTTGTACGCGCAAAATTTGAAGAAAATTTCTTGATTAGTTTTCGAGTTGTAACGCACGTAGCTTTCTTTTAAAAAGGTGGAGAGAAGTGGTTTTCTTTGCTTANCCCCCCCCTTCTCCTTACAGACGAGCACGCAGAAGTGCCACAAGGCGACGTGGCAAGTACTCGAATAATGCCTGAAGTTATGCAGGACGCCATTCACACCATGAATCATGCAGGGCAGTCCATAAATTCAATCTGCGCCAATTTGAGAAAAGGTTGCAGGTAGGTCACGTTTAATGATTCTCGTCATTCGTCGTTTGTCCCGTTTTTCACGTTCTTTTTCCGGCCGCAGTGATGTCGAAGATATGATGTTTTACCGGATTTCCGATATTCATTGTACACTCGTGAAATGGTCGTACGCGAACATCCAAATGCTATCGCTACCTCGGAGATGCTATTTCCCATATCTCGTGCGCCAACTAAAATACCACGTTCAAACCCACTTAAATCTTGATAACCTGTAATTGTAGGAGCAGTAACCGATCTAGCTGTCGACCGCATCCTGTTACTCTGTTTGGTTTCATACCTCTGTTATTTGCATTGACACGCCTATACCAGTTCTTTTGGCTCTTTGGTGTTGACTCTGTTAGCGTACAAAATTTGGTTCAACTCGGTCAAAAAGGTATGGTAGTAATACCTAATAAACCTTTAATATATGTATGACCATCATTTTTAAAATAAGTATCTTATTGTTTTCATTTACTAACATTTACCTTGCCAAAGTTGGTGAAAACATGTTGAGTAGTCTTTGAGATATTACGTAAATACTTCATTTNTTACTAACATTTACCTTGCCAAAGTTGGTGAAAACATGTTGAGTAGTCTTTGAGATATTACGTAAATACTTCATTTTTTCATGTGGTGCTATATTCCGAACTTGGGTATCAAAAAGAATATTTACCACAAAATTTAATTCTTACAACTTGCGCTGTCATAACACAAATTTGGTTAAAATCGGTTGAATGGTTTGTTTCCCAGATGTGACATATCGCCCAAAATATTAAAATGATCGCAATTTTCAAAGTTAGTGCTTGGGGTGGTTAAAAACTATAAAAGTCAGGTCTTCTTACTTAGTACTATATGTGTGCCGAGTTTGGTGAAATTCAGTTCTTACGTTCAAAACTTGGAGACTAGGAGGGGGGGGGGATGGGCACACACATACACACACAAAACACACAGACAGGAAAGTGATATCATAAGCTATTATTTTCTTAGGAAAGTAGGCTAAAAACAAAGCTTAAATACCAGCAGTTCACCACACGTCGCTGAAGAGATGTATCTGAAAAAGGTCTAGTAATATGACATTTCAGGAAAATATATAAATTATTAGCTTTGTATTATGTGTATTAGGTTATAATTCAGTATGGGCACCCTCGGTAGCCTGGGAAAAGTACAATCTACGCGATGGAAACTTAATTCGACTGCAGTTTGGTAAAAATAAAAAAATGAATATATCCTATGTAAGACATATGGCCAAAAATCATTCCTAAATGCATAATATAAAAATGGATTTTAAGAAAATGCATTAATTCTAACACTTTGTATAGGTGCACCTGAATGCAGATCTGCAATTACTCTATAGGCTATCATTTCTAGAGCTATTTTTCTGTAATAAATTAATGTTGCTACCACTATTTTTACTAAATGTTGCAACGTGTAAGAATAATTGAGTTTTGAACTCAGGACGTTTAACTAATCATGTCAATAAACGGAAAAATTCAACTTGGGTAATAGGCTAGACTGTTTTCCGAGAACCTTATGCTTTAATTTGACAACTGCCTGTGAATTGAGTACAACGCAGAACAGAAAACACGAACGGAGCACCGATTTATCAGTAGATAACCCATATAAAGAAGAATCGCAAATAAATCAATTTCCTTACAAAGCAGGCCTTAATAAAAAAATTTCTTTCATCTTCAGCTGTATTTAATCCAAATTCTGTTACATGCATAGCGAAATGAGGGTGTTAATTAGCGTTATCAAAACACATAAATGAAAATATTATACATATATATATATATATATATATATATATCACCACCTTTATTTGTCTCCACAATGCATGGCCGGATACCGAAGCTGGTGACAGTATGGCCGTATGACTTGAATTTTCCTTGCCGAGATATTTTGACATATTACGTGTGATTGAAGCCTGTTTATAGTACGATATCAAATAAATACCTCATATTTGATAATGGAAAGTTCTGGGAAAGTTTTAATTATGCTCGTATATTGCCAAAGAAAGCTTGCGATAAGTTTAACAAATAAAGTTTATTATATTGTTGGTGCTTGAAGACTATTTAGTTTCAGTTAAGTTTGCTGCAAAGTTGAAAACGTATCGTGACAAACTTGATTCGAACTTGAATAAAGACGCTTATGCGGTCTGGTGGCTGTTGCAAGCAGTATGACACATTTATAGCCGGTATATGTGCTTTGGTATTTGCAACACTGAGCATCGTACAATATTACTTATGATACTTTGTGAAGTAATTGGTGTAAATAGGAATCGCCAAATGTTTCTCATGATCAAAAAATGCATGTGTGTGTTGCATTTACTACGCAGTTGGTTCGTATAAATTGAGACCATTTAAAATCCACATATGAAAAATGATCCAGCTTTTATTTGCTCATTTCCAACGTAAAAACTGACTGGCATAGTCGCACTTAGTCTCGATATGTGCAAAATAGTCCCATATTTAATCATTGTTTAGTAATGATTTTTTATATATAAAATTAAGTAAAATGAATAACACGATTAATTTTNGTCCCATATTTAATCATTGTTTAGTAATGATTTTTTATATATAAAATTAAGTAAAATGAATAACACGATTAATTTTATTTTTTGTTTTATTGCCAAAATTATAAACGTTTCAGTAACACACTAACATTCCCGAAAATTTCACATGTTTTACTTGACTGGCCAATGAATAACGTAACCGAATCCACAGCAACGTAATTTTTTTTTTGCTGAAGTATTCAAAATGGGCAGTAAATAAGATCCTGAGCAGAGTTATCGAAAACGCTTAATTAATNTTTTTTTTTTGCTGAAGTATTCAAAATGGGCAGTAAATAAGATCCTGAGCAGAGTTATCGAAAACGCTTAATTAATCGCGAACAGCAAATCAGGGGACACTGTAGGGGAAAAAACAAAAAAGTGCCGCGTATAAAAAATATTATAATATTATAGCAGATGGCTATTCTCATCACAAGCCAATCTTTATTATGGACTTACGGAGGAGAAGGACGGACTGTCCGTCCACCACAGTTCAAAGACGAAGTTTTCCGAGTCATCAAATGTCAGTACTCCTGCCAGTGGTACTGCACGCAGGATTATCGCTTCCAAGGACACTGTTGCGCAAGTATCGCAAGAACAGTTCATCTATCAATTCCACCGAAACAATGCAAACAGTTGAACTATATGATAACCTTACACTACCCAAACCCCAAAAAGGAAATTGCTAAATTTGTTTTCTGAGCAACGCTTGGTGCATTGTGATTTTGACGAAATAATTATGTTTACAGATAAGAAAACCTCCACACGATTTTACAGAATATGTTTGTCATCAGTATTTATTCTGATAGAGAGATCATACATTCTGCACATAAGACTGTGGTTAAAGGCTATTCACGGTGAAGTGAGCACTTTTGAAAGCCCTCTCATTTGGAATAATAGTCAATAAATATATTACATCTTAGCCTTACGCATTAACTTCCGCGTGCGGTGGAATATATAAACTGTGTTTATTACGCACATGCCAATATTAATTTAAAAACAAGGTTAAAAAATAATGCATTTCTGAAAGAAAAGTTCAACAATGGCCTTAAAGTGCTCACTTTGCCGTGAACAGCCTAAAGCAACACCATCAGCAGTTTTGTATGAATGCGTGGAAGGAAGTCATCAACAACGATTTGGTGGTTTCCTTTCCTATTAACGACCCACCTCAAGATCTAGTGTTCATGTACGTATTAGATTTTTTCAGCAGAATTCCCCGCCTGAGTTACTACAAGCTGTTCACCTATAATTGAGCACTTTTGAAACAGACGTTTGAAAAACAACGCTGCCCCTATCTGCATAAATGGCACTTACCGGCATGCGTCCAGTAAAGTTGGTAACGGCGAAGGGTAAGTGGTTCCATGTCTTAACGTTGAATGAAAAGTTATAAGTAAACATTTTTTATTTGCGAAATTAATGTTACCTTCTTTTTTAATANATGTCTTAACGTTGAATGAAAAGTTATAAGTAAACATTTTTTATTTGCGAAATTAATGTTACCTTCTTTTTTAATGTATATATGTACATGAATTAGAAAATGTGTAAAATAATCACTTTTCCAATGACTTCACAGTTTCACTTGACCGACGCATGAGTATAGTGTTGAGGACCATTGCAATGTTAATTTTACGTGGGACAGAAGAATGCACGATGNACTTGACCGACGCATGAGTATAGTGTTGAGGACCATTGCAATGTTAATTTTACGTGGGACAGAAGAATGCACGATGTGCATGCAAGCAGATCTCACTCAGGGCTTTTAAAATTGCGCAGTGCACCGTGAAGAACCTGTGGAAGAAGATAAACTGTTAACAATTCAGCATTTGTAGTTTCAGCATGACAGAGAACCTGACCATAGTTGGCGTGACCTGCGAGGTCACCAAAAATACTTGTTCACTTCAANTAGTTTCAGCATGACAGAGAACCTGACCATAGTTGGCGTGACCTGCGAGGTCACCAAAAATACTTGTTCACTTCACAACTAATAAGTCTCAGAGCTCCTGTTTTCCAGTCGCTGTGATCCCTGACTCCTGTCTGTTTCGGTTATGCCCGTGGATTTACACGTGAATTGTGGCGTAGGAGATGACAATGGAGCGTGAAGATACTCTCGTCGCAACAAATAACCGCAGCAGCCGGTAAAATTACCAACACGTGTGCTATTTTTGGACAAGTTCAGCAATCAAATCTCCTTCATTCTGAACCACGTATAGAGTACGGGTGCTCTACAATGGAGCTTTTATTGTGACTGCGTTAGATTTCGTTACCTATCAGTTTAAAAGGACGTGATGTNACGGGTGCTCTACAATGGAGCTTTTATTGTGACTGCGTTAGATTTCGTTACCTATCAGTTTAAAAGGACGTGATGTTCGCGTGTTCGTTTCATTTGCACCACTGGTGATCGCCACACAGGAACACATGCCTGATTATATTTTGACTGCACATCTTCGACCACTGAAAGTCCGCATGTGCTGCGATGCGCACATTGGGCATATTGCATGACTTCCAGTATTTCAAAAACCAGCCTTGATATTCGTGTGCCTTGTTTCTTGCACACAACGTGAGTGTTTCCGCAAACCATTATCATTTATAAGTTTGCATTAATAAGAATATACCGACACACAATCTTCTTTAGTTTTTGTGATGACATATTTTCCGTAGAAATTAATGAGTGTTCACCGATTCATTTTTCAATTATAGGTCCTATTGACAGTTATATTTATTCAGCACATGTTTGTCTCGAATCATTAGAAAGAGATGCGTAAANTCAATTATAGGTCCTATTGACAGTTATATTTATTCAGCACATGTTTGTCTCGAATCATTAGAAAGAGATGCGTAAATAAGGTAGATTAGTTTCCATCAATATGTGTTTTATATTTGTGACAAAAGAGGTTATCTTTTGCAGCAATATCTCAGGAATAAACTTCTTTGAATTAGACGGCTCATTGCAGCGGCAACCGTTTCACATCGAGTGCAGTGCGTGTTGCTTACATACAAGGCTNTGTTTGAATTAGACGGCTCATTGCAGCGGCAACCGTTTCACATCGAGTGCAGTGCGTGTTGCTTACATACAAGGCAATATGACGTTTAAAGATTTGAATCGTGTATATTTGAAAACTCGGAATTTTGGGGTTACTAGAAATATAAAAATTTTTCATAGTTTTTAACAGTCATATTAATACTCAGTTTCTTAATATCCGGTTATATTTGGCGTTATAATATTTACTGAAAANATAGTTTTTAACAGTCATATTAATACTCAGTTTCTTAATATCCGGTTATATTTGGCGTTATAATATTTACTGAAAATAATATCGGTGACCCAAATTATTTCCACAAGATAAATTGATGACAACCACGAGTCAGCCAGATATTACATAACTTATATATATATATTTATATATATACATACATAGACGTTATCCAGATTTAAGTGTTTCATATAAAATATGTATTTAATTTTTCATAATTGTGTGATTCGTCTCCACTTTCAACAGCATATACTGCTCGTACAAACTTCCTATAAAACTGTTTCACTGTTATTTTATCCTACATTTTTCCGTACAAAAATGTTGTAGAAATTTATCCACTACTTATCGAGCCTGTAAATTCGTGCTTCGGAAATNCTACATTTTTCCGTACAAAAATGTTGTAGAAATTTATCCACTACTTATCGAGCCTGTAAATTCGTGCTTCGGAAATAATTTGTAAACCATAAAAGTAGTAACCCCCAAAACCGCATTTGCGAAGCTTCAAAATCGTAATTCCAGGTTCCATGTCGCTATAAAATAGTAATTGTATTGACATTTATAGGCTGCTTTTGGCAAAAAATTAGCACTTTTGAAATACCTGGGTTTAATATCTACTTGTTTGCACGATGTGTATTTTTCCACCATAGGGGGACGATATAAAATTTAAATCGCAATAGCCTGACCACCTTATTCATGCTCGGTCAAGTGAAATTGTGAAAATATTATAAAAGAAAATACTTTAGATATTTGCTGATTTTTACACTTACATGCATTAAAACATATACAGAAAGAGAGAAGAAATAATTTTAATATTCAAAAATTTTTGTCAAACGCTTTTTATTCAACAATATGACGTGGATCTACATTTCCTCCGCGTCATTGCCAACATACTGGGAGCATGCCGGTCAATGTGCATGTAATTTTGTATGTACTGGAAGTAATAAATTTCAACAGTTGATTTCAATAGTGCTCAATAAACAGTGAACAGCCTATAACTTCATTGCACAATACTCTGGACAAGAGGAGTAAAAATTTGCTTTTTTACAGTTCCGAAAATGTACATATTTTGAATTGACCTTTTATTTCATCTAATAACGTGACGAATGATCGCCAATTAATTACTTTTAAATGTTTCCAATAAAAAGTTAATCTTAAATAAATTAGTTTCTTACATAGTAATAATTCTATATACCCGAAGAATTACAAAAATATTAGTTGTATTCAATATCCTAATATTTGGTTATAACTTCTTATATCATTTGATTCAAAACTTATATATTCGTAATNATTAGTTGTATTCAATATCCTAATATTTGGTTATAACTTCTTATATCATTTGATTCAAAACTTATATATTCGTAATTCTTCTGCAACCATACAAGTGTGTGTGATTGTTTATCAGTAGTTCAGACAATGAGATTGTTGGGGATATTGTGCATGGCTGCCAACACTACTATGTATAGCAGAGGTTTTCACAAACCTGGTATAATAATTCTCATGTAAATACAATTAAACACGTAAACGCAAAGTGCCATTCCAACAATTACATTACAAATACTAATTCATAATAGAAGAACGCATTTTGCAAGTTTCTCTTCCAAATTCACAATAAGTAAATCAATAATCATGGTGATTTGCTGCAGAAAAATAACAAACACTCCTTTTCGCACGTACTTTATTGTTTTCAAATATAAGTGTAATTTTTATATATTTATCTGCAACACCTTATTTATATTACCTAATTTTCTAGCTACGTATTTCTAAACTATTAATTTTAATTGCAGTTCCATGTAATGAAATTTGAAAACGACACTTTTGGATAAATGTACTTTCTACGTGTTTCATCTTCTATATTCTAGAATATTCATATTCTATAACTTTCCTTTTACTTCTNGGATAAATGTACTTTCTACGTGTTTCATCTTCTATATTCTAGAATATTCATATTCTATAACTTTCCTTTTACTTCTTAATTAGGTTTCATCCTGTAGATTGAGTTTCAACTGCCAGGGCCCAAAGTTTGAAAAAAAAAATCTTTTTGTGGCAGATAAGGTTACGCATTTATAAGCTAGACGTGCTGGCTGCATCAAAAACCAGAAGNGGATAAATGTACTTTCTACGTGTTTCATCTTCTATATTCTAGAATATTCATATTCTATAACTTTCCTTTTACTTCATAATTAGGTTTCATCCAGTAGATTGAGTTTCAACTGCCAGGGCCCAAAGTTTGAAAAAAAAATCTTTTTGTGGCAGATAAGGTTACGCATTTATAAGCTAGACGTGCTGGCTGCATCAAAAACCAGAAGNAAAAAAAAATCTTTTTGTGGCAGATAAGGTTACGCATTTATAAGCTAGACGTGCTGGCTGCATCAAAAACCAGAAGCCGTCATTGGCTCCAATCAAGTGCTTGCGTAAACGCTTTCTACAGCGCGTAATGCAAACGGACTCTCCTGCTACGCGCCATTACAATTACCTACTGCGGGTCTTTCGCGATCTGTCCGAGCGCCGAGTCTAATTACTGAAGAGCATCGCGTCGGCAGCGGCACCGGTAGGAGCCAACCGCATTGAACACTCGCACGACGTCCCATCCACCGCTCGGCGAGACAGGGTCAGTCGTGGGATACGCGCTTCACTTCTCGCCGCGAAGCCATGCGCTGGCAAATACTACGCAGGTCGTTATGACCTAGCTATTTTGAGCGAATTTCGATTCTGAAGTGGCATATACGTCGTGGGTAAAGCACACTACGAAATTCATCCTTCACATTCAGTTTACTTAGACATAACAAATATACAGAAATATATATATGAACATACACGCGCACTCGGCTGAAACTTTTGTCTTGAAATTACAGCAGTTTTAACAAACTGACAACACTAAGAATAGTTAAAAAAAACACAACATTTATTTAATTTAAGTGTTGACAAATAGTAAGGGCTGCCCGTGAATGACGATGGCAATTGTATTGCTAAATTTTGTACTGATAATTTTTACGCACAGATCCGAAGCAGTAATTTCGTTAACTTGGCTTTGGCAAACCAAAATGCCATCGTGTATTTATCCAGAATCTTACATTATCTTCAGCTCATCTTCCAGCAATTAAACCACGTTGTTCCACTTGATTGATAAAAGATGCGTCGAAAGTGTTGGGATATAAGCTATGGTAAGAACAAAAATAATTCTGATAACATATTTACGGTTATATCAAAGAAAAAATTGCTTGTATGCAAAATTACTCTTTTGTATTACACCCCGCTATACTTTGTATGGTTAAAATAATTATAAAAATGATCCATGTAATATCGTATTCGTTGAATTAAGATTAATCGTTCATTTTGTAATGAAAAACCGAGAAAGCAAAAGTTCTATTAACATACCTACGAAATTATTTGCCGGGGAAATTATAATATAAAAAATATAGATTTTCAATCAAACATATACAAAAATTAAACTTCATGTTGGTAATGCACAGTGAGTTCTGATGTTCAACAAGCAACCCGTTAAATTAATACAAAGCTCATTAATGCAAAAGACTATAATAATACATTGTTAATTAATTATTCTACATTGATGATGTCTTTCACGAAAATAAATTCATTTATCTGTTTGGATGAGCTCATCAAAAAATTTCGTTGTTTATACATTTTATTTAGTTTTAAATATAGAGAAAAGAATGTTGCTTTCCAGGGGCTTATCGTCTGAATCAGTGACGGGGATAAAATATCTAGCTACAATAATATATAGCGATTAGTTACACGGGAGAAATGATAGGTTATTTATAAAAATTGAATTGTGCTAGTGCTCATACGAAGAGGATACCATTATTAATGTAACAAAGGCACTCATAATAATAAAAATAATTGGTTTGTCAGAGCTGCAAAACTTTTGTGTCACATAAATGTGGGACACTTAATTGCAACATTTCAAGCAATTTCTCATAAATTATTTCTGTAGATTCTTTGCGAGTATTCAAAGTATACCAGACTTTTCATGCATAACCTGAAAAAAAAGAGCCGTAAAAATTTGATGCCGCAATCCCAAAGTTACGCGTTTTTGTAAAGCCATCGTAATAGATTCAGTTAATTGCCAAGAGAGAGTTTTGCTAACCTAGTAACGGTTATAGGGCAGTTTCTACTATGATTTTAACATCCGTGTAAATCAATGTTTAAGACGCGTAACATTATTAATATTGCTGCTAAATTAAATGGAAATTATTTAGTAGACACAAACAAAAGTATACCTGAAAGTAATCGTGGAGAAAATAAATTGAAACATTCTATAACCTTTCGACATTACTGTGGGCGAGAGGAATAAATAAAATGCATCTCATAAAGGTAAGTTTTGACCATGTCTCTATAAAACATTAAAAAATAATTTAATTTTAAATACTATTAACCAACACTTTTACTGAGGTATTCAAATTTTTAGTAAAGAAAAACGTAAAAACATTGAGTTCAATTAAAGTAATTTTTGTTAAAAAATTGTTAAATTCATGTTACTTAAACATTTCCTGCGCAATTGATATTATATTTGCCATAACCAAGTTATGTTTAACATGAGCGCGTTTCGCTCAGATTTTTGTTGTATATGGTGTTTAGAAAATACACGTTTGCCTGTTGCGTAAATATTTATTAGTTAAACTATATCCCAACATAACTTCATTAGTTTGCATGCACAGGAAGGGGTAGTAACACGTTTTACCGTATTGCATTACGGTAAGTTCATTTAGTTACATTATTGGTTATCTGGAAAATTCTCCCCTAACAAGGGTCGATCAATAAATTGTCTGTAAAATAAAGGGGTTTGTCTGGCCGTGCAGCCGTGCTCACCTAAACAGACGTGTAGCCACAGGACGACCCAGAACACGGTGCACGATAGGAGGCCCCGGCACCTGGACAGCGGCTTCATAGCGGCCGGAACGTGTGATCCAGTCAAATGGCGCAGTCACTCGTCAACAACACTGAGCACACTCATTTAATCACACGCCGCGCACGTCTAACTGGAGGATGGATGTGACTGCGGTTCTTGTCTTCAACCGACAACTATGTTCCTCTGTATTCCGTTTATCTTGTCCTCGAAGACTAAATACCCTTGGATGCTGCAGAAATCAACAACCCTTTACACATGAATCACAAGCGTAAACAGACAGAATGATGCCAGAGTACAGATTCTCACGAAGGAAACTTGTCGCCTTGTACTGCTCGTCACAAGACGTTTATTAACTCGACAACTGTGACAGATACGCTACACACAGACACTATAAACACATGGTAAATTATTCTAGTAATAAAACTTCTCCTCTAATACCAACTATTTNTACGCTACACACAGACACTATAAACACATGGTAAATTATTCTATTAATAAAACTTCTCCTCTAATACCAACTATTCAGACAGTTTTGAATATATACCAAATCTTGCTACCAAGCGAATAAATTTGTAGGTAATAAGCAGGGTTTCACTTAAGCCAGAATTATTTATTTCCACGCACAATCACAATATAAGTGCGAAGCGCAGTCGCNAATAAGCAGGGTTTCACTTAAGCCAGAATTATTTATTTCCACGCACAATCACAATATAAGTGCGAAGCGCAGTCGCTTCAGATGAACTCGCGAATCGGAACATGATCCGGTACGATGGAGAATCCACCCATTTCTGCCACGGCGGATTTGCACCTGCGCTTCATGACCGATGGAACGTTTGTAGAGCTTCTTCCACCCACGGGATGTGAAACGTCGAATCGGGCAAAACCTCAGCGCACCGCTATCTTCAAATAACCGACATGGCCCCGCGGAGCCGCGCTGTCCGACGAGACATACGCTGCGACAGAAAATTCCGACTACTCGTGGGGGAAACGGAATTGTTTTCGGTGCGTCCTTCGATGAGCGGAGGGTAGGAAAGTTTCCCCCCTCCCACGGATGATTGGGAACGGCTGGAGAAACCGGGGGTTCCCGCTGTAAGCGTTCGCGACACCGGCTGCTCGGAGACTGCGGAGCGCAGCGCACTCTACTTTGCGGCGGTGTAGGGGAAGTGACGGAGGGTGAGCGGGTGCGCGCGCACGCAACCCCCTCTCTCTCCCCGCACGGCAGTCGAAACAAGGGACGCCTGGCGGGTGGGCGTCGAGACGCTCTCGCTGCCCCGGCCTGCACGGATGAGAGAGCAGTTGACAGCCGCAAACTGCACCTTCTGTCAAGATAACCGGAGGGGGAGGAGGATGCCCGGGATGAGGCATGCCGCCCGCAATTTACCGAAACCGCTCGCAAGTCCGCTCTGACACTGCGGTCGTAGTCCATGTTTATCTCCGCGAAAACGTCCGTTTAACCTCCGCGCACGTGAACATGCCAACCACCGGTCCACACATAGTCTGTTTGTCT
Source organism: Clitarchus hookeri (assembly GCA_002778355.1). NCBI lineage: Eukaryota > Metazoa > Arthropoda > Insecta > Phasmatodea > Phasmatidae > Clitarchus > Clitarchus hookeri. The sequence continues at coordinate 174,331 of NQII01004405.1, forward strand.
CTTTATAGCTGTTCAAGGTTAACTGAGAACATTTTAAATCAACTGTTGAAAAATGTCACTGCCCCATGTTGCGTACATTTAAAAGGGCACAGTGACAGGCATGCGCCCAAAGTTGGCGACGACGGACAGAAAGAAATTCCTTGTCTTAACGTTAAATGAAAAGTGTTCAGTAAACATTCGTGGATACTGAAGTAATTTATTTTGCGTTATATTTTTTTTAATGGAATATAAGTGTAAAAAAAAGCAAGTTTGTAGTAATATTTACCTTCTTATAATATCACAGTTTCACTTGACCAGCCCATGTATAAAGTTATCAGAACTTCCGCAATGTTTTCAATATTTTTCTGAAATCGCCGTCTTGTTTCCCTGNCCAGCCCATGTATAAAGTTATCAGAACTTCCGCAATGTTTTCAATATTTTTCTGAAATCGCCGTCTTGTTTCCCTTCACCGTGTAAATATTGACGCACACCGACTGATTGTTAATCCCATGTAAAGTTGCCATAGCCATTTGGAAATTCCGACAAGCTAGAAACAAACTTATCATTTATTTTAAATCTTTGATTGTAGACGAACTGAGTACCTTATTTTCCAAAAGCATTGCAATAAAAATTATATCAAACAAGCATAATTTTTAAAGTTTTGCGAACTGGTTAATGTTTACTTATTCACAGCTCCATCGGTTTATTACTTTAACGTTTACAAGATTCTTTCCTTAAAAATTACTCTTTTTTTTGTTTAAGGCTCGGTTATTTGTCGGGACCAATAAAAATATGTTTATTCTTGAAGTTACTGTTTATGAGGCAAAAGAATTTTGTTTCAACACTAGGCGAAACTTCCCACCATGCAAGAGACTTCACTTGTTGTAAACTGTTTTCAGCTGCGTAGAGCGCATAACATAAAACACACTAACCTGTAACGTCCCAGGTACAAGACAATAAGATTGAAAGTGAAAATCGGTGTAGACAAACCGATAAAGGACGATGCTTGCACCATATATAGATTATTCCCAGCTTCTTCACACTTAATGAATCAAACATTTGAAAAATCCAATCACGTATGACATGTTTGGTTATTTCGTTATTATAACAAGTATCAGACGCGTTTAAGTATTATGTTAACAAGAAAATATCTTATTTTTTGTCATGTTAAATTTACTTTTTTCAAATTTTTAAATACAATTTTTTTTTATTAGTACGTATAAAAAAGTGACAAAATTGGTGTGCTTGTAATAATACTTATTTCAAATACTATTACACTGAGAGCGCACTAACACAGTGCGTAGTCCATTTGCTGTAATTTTCTAGACTTGGTTAAGGTTTATTTGCATGGGGTGGAGAAATAGACTCAAAGTTGGAAGTATCTGTGAATGGACTATAAAAGGTTTCTTATCAAGAGCTTGAAATAATTTGACGATCATTACAAGCCATCCCACATATCAATATTTCCAAAATATATTTACTAATAAAATGTTATTTATATTTATATATATGACCGCGTTTTATAATATTTTCGCTTTTACACCTGCCCACGACAATTTTTTTTTTTTACAATTTTATTAGTTTAATATAATACCAATACATTTTGTAACATTGTCTCTGTTAATGGCTAAACACAAATGGCCTTGAAGAAATGCATACATAATAATGTTCAAGATGACGACCAAAATTTCATTACGAGTCATGCCAGGACTGTAAAATTTCAGTGTGTGCGATTTCCCAATTAATTTTGTGGATGTTAGAAAAGCTGCAAATTTAAATAAAGGTGGTCTCCAATCAAACAGTTCTGTTTTCTGGCGATTACGTTAGCAAATGAAACCTATATCGAACCAACCTTTTCACTTATGTGTAATGCAGTTCGGAGTTTAGTTATATCTTCCATTGCTGGTGGAATTAAAAAATTCCAATGTTTTGTTGTCCTGTATTTTCTCAGAAGTAATGGCTACTGCAGAGGTGAAAAACATTCCACTTAGTAGTCCATTTTCTTTATAATATATTTAGAAATCTTTATCTCTCGCATATCTGAACTATTTAAACCATATATATTAATGATGATAATATTATTTAAGTGACTTGTTTCGCCGCAGTAATATAACTTCTATACTTTTTATATTATCAATAAATTCAGTATTCTATTATTTAATTTTCGTGAAAATCTCCGCTAAATCTGTAGCACAGCTATAAATTCCAATATACATCCCGTTTTTAAGCACCAATTAAGACCCTATTTTTACAGTTATAAATTTGGTTTAACTTTAACATCCCAAAGTTCTTCTTTCAGATAATAATATATAATTTTTGAGCAACTATAACGATTCCTATTTCTTGTCCTTTAAGCTTATATTAAAAATACTTATTTAAAAGTTACCACTTTTCTCAGTATACATATAATATAACGTAAGTCAATAATTATGAACGACGTTTGAAACAAACGTAATAACAAAGGTAAATAAATATAAAGAAAAAGATTGATTTTATTTGAAAATATAATCTCCCCGACTTTGCCAAAGAATTTATTTTTAAATTTACCTTTTAAAGTCAAGTAAATAAAATATTTTCATTGAAGCGTAGTAACTTCGTTTAATTAATAACATAGACTCTAAGGGAAGTATTCCAATCGTTGATTCTACAGTTGTTAAGAGTATGCAAATAATCGGGAAAAATTAATTTCAGTTGAAAAAGCAGAACGTCTGTCCTACTTTGAGTCTTCCTTTGTAATAAAAAAACAATGTGTTCCGATTTGTTGAATGTTAATATAGTGTAAAGAGATATGAGAGCTTCATGAAAAATTATGAAGACGTTTTCAGCAGATGGGAACTTTCCTACATCACATATACAAATACACACGTGGTTCAGATGTGGCATTATGATAAATAAATTTTACGCAAAAACATAAATCAATAGGAATGAATGTACAATTCAACGGTAAACTAAACTTCAAAAACTAACAGCAAGTTTAAACCACAAATTAGTATTTTATAACCAAAATCTTTAAATGCATATATATATATATATATATATATGTGTTATTTTACGTAGAATAATTTTGGTGCGTGTGTATTTTTAAAAGTAACTAACGATGTGTTCTATGCCGTAAATAATATAAACACATTACCATATGTATGAATGTGTCTAGGCTTACAGTAGATGGGAATTGTACGTAACACACATATTTTATAACTAATTTTCAGCAAGAAATTTGTATTTTTAAAATAATAACTTTCTTGGCTGAAATGGATTAGTAATTAAATGTATTAGTAATCTTTGATACATATATTGTAAGTTATTATTATATTCATGTTTAAAATTTTTTTTGCGAAATGTTTATTTTAAAGCATTTAGTATAGAATTACGATTAAATTGTAACTAAAACTACTGTTAATATTACAAATTTCAATACAATAAAGAAAGTTAATTTCTACTAAATATTTTAAAGTATTACAAAAGATATCTTCTGTCCTTTCATATGTAACTTAAATAGCATAATTTTGACACTTTGGCATTCATTGTCTGTGTTACATTTAATGATTTTCGCATACTGTGCAGTCGGGTACAGTACTCCAGCGGAAGCCACTCTACTTTAACATTAGCAGGATCTTACAAGAACTGTACAACTCAGCGACAATAATTTTCTTGATGAAGAAAATAATTTTGCTGTAACTACTAAAACTATTGTACATAATAAAGTGCATTTGATGGGGGAGAAAGCAATTCGGCACCCCATTGGCTGATCACCAGCCAATATTGAACTCTGTATAGTGCAGTAAGCGTCCCCGTTGTGTGGATTAATAGGTCAGTTGTGTGTGAAAATTCATAGATTAACAGAATCGGTGTTCCATCCGTTTAGGGTATAGGTGTCTCACTTCTAGTTTTGTATGAATCCTTCTAATTGTGTGAAGACCACATAGCGATAATACACCATGGTAAAATTTTAGACTGCCGTTTCCAGAATTACTGTGAGAGATCATAAACTTTTGCAAAAGTTAAGATTTCCTTCAGTAATAATCTACTCAAAAAAGTTTTGCATCACTTGAGTTTGTTGTATTTGGGAAGGCTTAGACGAAGCAAATGTTATTGAATAAATGGTTGAACACATATATAATTTGCAAAAATAAGTTGTATTGCGCATCGTAACCATATACAGCTAACAGCACCAGAAATAACTCCAGTATGTCAGTTATTACGAACTAAGTAACAATGAAGTTTGTCAATGCGAGAGTATGCTGGTGGCTGGGGGCGTATCTCAAATAATGACTCATGATTTGATAGAGCACAACAGTATGTGATGAGGTTTTATTACATGAAGATTATACAGTTGCTTTTTAAATGACTATTGATCGGGGGAGCTTTACATTGAATTTAAGATGATTATTATTTAATTAATTATAATGATTCACGCCATTTTAATTAAACCTACCTGGAAAGTTATCACCTTGTTGTAGCCGGAGGCTGATTCTGCGAGACGGTTAACACCGGCCGGACACACCCATCTTCCTGGTCTGCTTCGCTGGTCGGGTCGCACAAAGGACTAAAAACGAAAGACGAAAGACGATGGACGCCAGACGACAGACGCTCGTTCCGGTGTTACACCGGCCTATATCAAGCGCGTGGTTCTGCGGCCCCACTCAGTGACTGGTGGAAGGGATTTCTTCAACTGTCTAATTTCGCATGGATCGACGACCAAATGGTGGCGTTGCAATCCCGCTCATTTCCAGGTTTAATGTTTGAAGGTGTGATCAGGCAAGCGGTTCAGCTAAGGCCTGATCACACCATAACACAGTGGTACAGTCATGAAACAGTCGTATCATATCGTTCGAACCGGGTATGGCCTCTCCATGCAGTGACAAGGTCGAGGACACGTCGTGGCATGCTGCAAACGAGGTTGTCCAGCATTCCTGGAAGAATGAAGTCCCACTCCTCATAAGTAGCCTGAGCTAACCTCTGAGTGTTAAATGTAGGTTTAGACGATTAGCAACCGCGCATTATTTTACCCCCATGCATGTTCCAGTCTATTCATACCGGGCGAACTAGCTGGTCAAGGGGTTCGTGAGATGGATGCTTCCGGCATGAAGTTCTTTTTGATCCGAGCTCTGTGTGGATGAGCTATATCGTCCATGAGAATTAATTGGTCACCAATGTATGCGCGAAAAGCATTCACAATAAACTAGAGAACCTCTTCCACATATCGCTGTCCTGTTACGGTGTTGGTGGTGAGCACAAGTGGCATTCATATACCAATCAGTATTCCTGCCGAGGAAATAATACTGTCACCATATGGATGGACCTAGTGGACGTACCACTGCCTCGCTGTGTGTCCACGAGTATGTCACACCCCACATACAGCAAATAAGGATGTAGACATACGCGGGTCGCTTCTGTGAACATAACATGTCTCCATGAAACAAGCTCCCAGTCGAGGTGTACACGCCCCCAGGCTAATCGCTCAGGTGATGTGATAGAGATGAACACCTTGTGGTCCTGTAGGCACCGCTGTGGTCCTGGGGAAGCCTGTTCCGGTTAGTCTGTGTCGATACCTGCGCTCCAGTCGCTAGAGGAAGATACCANGAACATAACATGTCTCCATGAAACAAGCTCCCAGTCGAGGTGTACACGCCCCCAGGCTAATCACTCAGGTGATGTGATAGAGATGAACACCTTGTGGTCCTGTAGGCACCGCTGTGGTCCTGGGGAAGCCTGTTCCGGTTAGTCTGTGTCGATACCTGCGCTCCAGTCGCTAGAGGAAGATACCACCGCATACTAGCTGCTGTGGAAAAAGGTCATCTTCTGGCGATGACCGCAACGAGTCTGTTCTTCGCCGCTGTAGTTGCACGAGTACGACCACTACGAGCTGCATCTGCACAAAATGGGTTTCCCGGTACTTTTCCTGCACACGACTGATATCAGTTTGGTTTACTCCAAGGAGGACAGACACTTCCCTTTGTGAATATCCCGTTGCCACCATCAACACTATTAGGACCCACGAACGCTACTTTGCTTCTGAATGCAACTCTGCGTTGTACCGTGTTTCANTGCCACCATCAACACTATTAGGACCCACGAACGCTACTTTGCTTCTGAATGCAACTCTGCGTTGTACCGTGTTTCAGACAGCGTTTTGGCGATTTTGACCACTCCTCCTTGCGACCGTCGCTGCCTTTTGCTTCAATGCAAACACTTTGCGACGACAATTGGCAATAATGGAGAAAGTAAACTATCTACATTTTGAATAAAATTTAGACTATTTTCTGTTTTCAATGTTTCCGAAATATAATTTTTGGCGTAACGGAAATGAACAACACCGAGCAAAAGATTAAAACGCAGTCATCTAGCACGAAGTTATGAACTACGATATTTCTTATTTTGCGTACACTCTTACATGTATTGTTCTTGTATACTAATAATCACAGCTAATAAACGCCAACATTTCTAGTATATTCATAAAATGTCACATGAAAATCNTGTTCTTGTATACTAATAATCACAGCTAATAAACGCCAACATTTCTAGTATATTCATAAAATGTCACATGAAAATTAATACTTTATACTGACACCTGCCAAAACTGAGGTTTGGACGTAGGTGTTGTAATCTGTTCTGTGGCGTGAGGCGCCGACACTTAATACTAGTCCTCAGTGATCNTTGTAGGGCCGATCTGGCGCCGTTCCCTTCGTCACGGCTGCCAGGCCTTAAATCCTGATTGATGTCGTTCGCCTGTGAGCTTCGTTAGAGCGTGGTACGGACGAATAAAATATAGGGCCGCCGCNCCTGATTGATGTCGTTCGCCTGTGAGCTTCGTTAGAGCGTGGTACGGACGAATAAAATATAGGGCCGCCGCAGGCGTCAATACAATAAATGTGGTGTTTGAAGATGATTAAACGTTTTTAAACGCGAATTTTACTGAAATAATGCCTCCTAACGAACAGAATACTTGTTCCCTCTTCAAAAGGATATTATGTAATAAATACTCAATACAATTTACCACATTAATTCAGTTCATTGAAATTTTTAACTCTTACTACATTATACAAAAAAGGTTTACAATTTCGTTTATTGTTAATTTAACTTGTACCTAATATATAGTTACAAAAATGAGGAGGCTAATGTGGACATAAAATTCAGATTTTTATAAAAGTTCATAGTTTGTGTGCATGGCGAGAAAAAAAATCAAAAGAACTAGTCTGTTTAGACGCTTTAAAATAACTATTCATTAAAATAATATTTACAACGTAATGTATCATAACTCACATAAAACTTACCACTAATTCGTGAGCAGCGAGCCTAGCCTCTACACTACAGTGCATTTGACAATTACGCAACTCACAACATGNCTTACCACTAATTCGTGAGCAGCGAGCCTAGCCTCTACACTACAGTGCATTTGACAATTACGCAACTCACAACATGTTAAGTAACTTCCACACAACAGTGCGACACGGCGACTTGAAAATAAACGTATTCATTTTGAAATAAAATATAACCTTCTTCTGTAACCTTAAACTACGTTGGAAATTAATATGAATACGTCTGTAACATACAAAAAATACGGTTTCTAAGCTCCATTATTTTATTACAACAGTTTTTGTTCACGACGTTATGGCCACTCGTGACTAATGTATTCCATTTTCTCTTTCTGCGCGAGACGCAAAGTGTTTGCACGGTGTTGTCTCCCGCCTTATGTTTGCGACAGTTTTTATCGTCGACGCAGACTTTGCGTACGCAAACTGAGCGGTCGTAATCGGAACTTACACAAAGTACAGTTTTGCGTTGTGGTCNTTACCACTAATTCGTGAGCAGCGAGCCTAGCCTCTACACTACAGTGCATTTGACAATTACGCAACTCACAACATGCTAAGTAACTTCCACACAACTGTGCGACACGGCGACTTGAAAATATACGTATTAATTTTGAAATAAAATATAAGCTTCTTTTGTAACCTTAAGCTACGTTGGAAATTAATATGAATATGTCTTTAACATACGCAAGATACTGTTTATAAGCTCCATTATTTAATTACAACAGTTTTTGTTCACGACGTTATGGCCACTCGTGACTAATGTATTCCATTTTCTCTTGCTGCGCGAGACGCAAAGTGTTTGCACGGTGTTGTCTCCCGCCTTATGTTTGCGACAGTTTTTATCATCGACGCAGACTTTGCGTACGCAAACTGAGCGGTCGTAATCGGAACTTACACAAAGTACAGTTTTGCGTTGTGGTCAAACGCAATACTGTTTCGTGTTTCCTAGCGTCGCGGTCATCATAGACCCTCTGCCGGTGCTGCCAGAGAATCTGAGACAGTCAGATGTGAGCAACACCAATGTCAACGTTCAAACGATCGCAAGTTGTAACCCTACGGGTCTACTATGACCGCGACGCTAGGAAACGCGAAGAGGTTTTGCGATCGAACACGTTGAAAAACCGTAATTTCCGTTAGTTATGATTACGGCCGCTCACTTTGCGAACGCAATGTTTGCGTCGACGATAAAAACGGTCGCAAACATAACGCGGGAGACATAACCCGCGCAAACCTCTTTAAGTTTTGCGAAGGAAGAGAAAATGGCGGACATTTGTAATGTGTGACCGTAATCTTGTGAACAAAAACTGTTGTAATTAAATAACGAAGCTTAGAAACAGTATCTTGCGTATGTTGAAGACGTATTCATATTCATATCCAAAGTAGTTTAAGGTTACAGAAGATGCTAATATTTGATTTCAAAATGAGTACGTATATTGTCAAGCAGCCGTGTCGCACAGTTGTGTGGAAGTTGCATAAACTATTATAAGTCGCGTTACTATGTAGCGCATTCTGGCATAGTGGAAAGGGTCGTTGTTTATCCACTAGTAGTATAATGTGCGTGGGTTCTTATCCAGTGAGGTAAATTTTTTTTTTAAATGAATAGTAATTTTTCGGCATTTAAACTTACTAGTAATTTCAACTTTTTTTCTCGCAATGCACACAAATTATGAATATTTTTAAATATCTAAAATTTATATCCACGTAAGCCTACGCCTTTTTTTTATTATGAACTACGCACGCTTTACAATTACTATGAACGTAATTACGGTTTTAAATAATTTATAAAAAATTACAAATAAAAAGTTCATAATGTGGAGTAATTATTCTGAAGTAACAGTTAAAAAAAAAGAGAATATTCTGTTCGTTAGGTTCCATTATTTGGGGGAAATTCGCGTTTTCAAATGTTTTATCGTCTCAAATCACCACATCTATTTCTATAAACTCCTGATTATTACGTGAATTTTTATAAATAGACTAGAAATGTTAGTGTCTATAAGCTATGTTTATCGGTAGGCACACAAGAAAAATGCACGTAGGAATATACACAAAATATGAAATATCACATTTCACAACTTCGTACTAGATGATCACATTTCAGTATTTTGCTCGATGTTTGTAATGTGTTTATTTTTATACTTATATTCTTCTTTGCGCACATGTTGTTCATTTAAGTTCATTTAAGGGACGTCAAAAACGGCTTTTGGGAAACGTTGAAGACAGAAACTTGCCTCGATTTTATTTAAAGGTGACAGTTTTCAATGTAAGTATTGCCAACTGTTTCGCAAAGTGTGTGTAGCGCAAAGTGTTTGCTTTGAAGCAAAAGGTAGCTATCGTCGCAAGGAGGTGTCGTAATGATCGCTATAATGCTATCTGAAACACGCCACAACACAGAGTTGCGTGCGGAATCGAACTAGCGTTAGTGGGTCATGAAAGGTCTACAGGCATCGGCAGTTCGTCATGGTAGCAAGCTTACGCTGTGGCAGTACAACACTGCTGTCGTGATTGGCAGTACACAACAACAATGTCGGCCACTACGCTGCTGGTGAATTTTTTTATCACGGATATAAAATGACTATCTAGTGTAAGTGAAGCAAACATTTTTTTTGCGCAGTGTATTTACTTACAAAACTAGTTATCAGTAAAAAGAGAAAGTAACGATTTATCCACTGATATCAGTTTCTCAGGTCCCTAAATCGTTACTTCCAATCAAACATGTTCTGGGTAAAAATCCCAGGCAGACCATGACATGAGTACCGTTACTAGAGCGCTACAGCATAAGTCAATATGTCGTAATTTTATATTTTTTCAGGGAAAAAGATTGAATGTTTAATGAGCCATAGCTAAGGAGGATTTAATTTATTTATAGTTATTTGTTATTCACACAAATGTGAGAAACTTATTACTGACTTTTTAATCTGACACAATTAAAAAAACCCATTTATCTACATATACAGTTAGGCCACTTTCATAATATTTATAATTTATCAATATGTACAACATACCATCATTTGTATATAACAAATAAAGATGTGGCATGTCGTAGTATAACCTCTTTCCACATATTGAATTTACACATTTGCACAAGTATTAATAACATGAAAACAATATGCTTTGATGTTCAATGGGGTTTATAAAATATAAGAAACTGGGTAATTTGTGTTTGTTATCCACACAAACTGCAATATTTGTTCTGGATTACACATCATGGTTGAGAATCAATCGCCAGAGTCTAAATGAAAATCTCTAGTTTCTTAGCATGGTGACAAGTACGTATATAATTGTAGAATGCATGGCAATCTTCGAGTATTAGCAGTAATATGCTCAGAATATATCGTTTCTTCAATGTGTTGATTGGTTGTGGCATTTAATAGGACAACAATAATCAAATTTATTTTTCTACAGGTTTTCCTGACTTTTATCTTTAAAAGTTATGTACTCTTAACAATTCAAACTCATTTTATGTGAATTTTGAACTGTTTATTCTAAAAAGTGCCTCTTATCTGCGACATTGAATTTCCAACTTGTTAATTTTGTTATCTTCTATTTAAGTGGCCCATTTAACCAACAAATTATTCGATATCAGGGTTAAGATAAATTAAAAAATAATTTTCTTTCATTTTTACTTCGACAAGTTTTTTTTCTCTGCCTTTCCTAAAAAAAACTTCAATGTATATCTTGGCACCATGACGATTGTTTACTTAGAAATTTTAACTGTCTTGAAATGAGTATGATAGAAATCGCAATCAATACGGCCTGAACATACAAACTTTAGACCTTGATCTTTAAAGTTTAACTCATGTGCCTGTCAAACTAAATATTGCGGTCCTGGCTACTCAACGTTTATTTTTAGATAATTATCTGAGAAACTGAAATGGAAAGTGTGTGAATTTCTTCATAAACACAATATGTTATCTGGTCACACCCAACTTTCTCCTATGTCCACATGTCGAATATACTCCCTTTCAAGGAGCAATTTCTTAATGCCTGATTTTACGTATGTTGACGGAAGCTGCCTGTAACAAGCACTACCAAAATACAAAACAGTGGTGTTTAGTATTTGCTGTTAATAAAACACGTTAACTCTTTTAGCAGGGTCATTAAAAACTATTTCCCTTATCTCCTNTGTTAATAAAACACGTTAACTCTTTTAGCAGGGTCATTAAAAACTATTTCCCTTATCTCCTTTTTTATTGCTTATCCTATCTCAACAATTTATTTGAGACTTGCATTTTGCATCTTTATGTAATAACGATGTGTCATTTTTGAATTGCCTAATCTGAAATCTAAAGTTATTGCAGAAGTTTCAGGTTTTCACCTTCGGAGTATTAAACGTTAGCCTAGAACTTCTAAATATGAGATTGACTAAATCGTATGAGATATGTGACACATCTATTTCGTCCTTCTTTTTCTTGTATTGTCCNTTCTAAATATGAGATTGACTAAATCGTATGAGATATGTGACACATCTATTTCGTCCTTCTTTTTCTTGTATTGTCCTGCGTTTTCTTTATTGTTGAATATTTAGCAAGGGAACGTTCTGATTCTTATTTCTGAATTGTGTCTTGTATGTTTGGGACTAAGCCCAATGAATACTTTAGTGNGCAAGGGAACGTTCTGATTCTTATTTCTGAATTGTGTCTTGTATGTTTGGGACTAAGCCCAATGAATACTTTAGTGTACTGCAGTTATTACGCAACTTTACTGAGTGTTCGTGTCTTCCCATGTTATCAAGGTCAACAAATCCAAAAATAGACGCTGTACATTTTTGCAGTAGGACATCATTCTATACCCTTGTTAACCCCTAAACAGTTATATAGTTTTGCTGGCGGCAGACACGTCAGAGTTGTCAACATTCATTTCGTACTGCAGTGTAGTAAGCTTATACGAGGGCCTGATTCAGAAATCATGGTTACTGTTGTTTATCTCACGGAAATGACCCAACACAGGAAATGTACTAACTACACTTGAAAGTGTACGACAGACAAGAACGTTGTAAAGGTGACACTATATAGGGTTTGTATGAAGGAATGTCCAGCAAGGAACAAAGACAAATATTGTTGCTTGAAATCACCGTTTAATTGATATATTCTCGTACAAACTGTATACACTCATGCGAACAAGTACGTATCGTACGTGTACGAGCGGTTTATATCATCAAAGTAATATCCGACGTTGTCTACGGTTCGTTGCCAGCGATAAGGCAGACGGGTAATACCATCGGCTGCATGAGATGCGTCAATGTTCGCCACCTCTCGTCGAAATACTGTGACAATGCCTGCCTCATCGCTGGCAACGAACCGTGGACAACTTCGGAGACTATTATGAAGGATTTTAAAGAGCTAGTACAGGAAAGATAAGTACCAGTTCACATGAATGTATAAGTTTGTACGAAAATATATATATTAAATGGAGAATTCAAGCAGCCATGATTGTCTTTGTTCCTTGCTGGGCATTCCTGCATCCATACCCCATTAAGTGTCACCTTTACAACGTACTTGTAGTACACTTTCAACACTAAATAAAGAATTTCCTGTGTTGACTCATTTCCGGGAGATAAACATAAGTTGTTATGACATCTGAATTAGTCCTCGTAGTGCCCTTCACCATGTATTCTTCCTTTCTTTTGCTGATTCGGAATTAATATTGTATTTCCCTTTCACACAACCTGCTGATGAGAATCTGCGTAAACAAAATTAAATATAAATATAAATGTTATACATTATACATGTGCTATATGTTAAAAATATATATACATGTCACTTGTTAAATACTGGGGATGAGAAAATGGGATGCTGACATGAAAATTATGTCTCAAAAGGAAAGNTTGTTAAATACTGGGGATGAGAAAATGGGATGCTGACATGAAAATTATGTCTCAAAAGGAAAGCGTCAAAGGTTAAGTAGCAACAGTTCTGAGGATTGGAAGTATGCAGAGTAATTACATTGCTGTATAGGAAGTATAAATACGAATATATATTTTGTTGTATACAGGTATACGATATGTGGTAAGTAAAGAAAAGGATTAATTATGGACTGGCAGATAAGTGAAGAGAATTTCCAAAATAATTAATTGTAAGCTTGTTTTAAATAATAACATTTTGTGGCGGATTCTCACCTCCTTAACCATCCGCCCCAACTTCCCATTGAACCTCCACCGTTCCTACCCACAAGAGCAACTGGGATGAGGAATGGATGAGAAGCATTTATTCCAAAACTTTTTTAGCTAAACAAAGAAAGGAATTGACGATAATTTTGCTTTCCACAGTTCGTACAGTGGCACTGTAAACAACAAGAATGCATTTATGATTTCCAGTATAACTGTGGATATAAAAAATTTTAAATTTTTATAAATGACAAAAATTTAATTTACAAGATGAAAAAATAAATGTATGATAATTTACATTTTAAAATATCGACATAAAAGAATACAAAACACTTACTATATATTTGTTCTAAAACTTTCATTTATATTAGAGGACAGGCCATCAGAGTGGCAACTGAAATAATGGTTGTTAATACTCCTGCTGTGTCCAACTCACACCCACCCAGATTCACACGCAGCATCAATCCTGTAGTCGAGACAACTCCCCTCACCTAACACCTGAGTGTGTCGCTTGTACTCACTGATGTAACATTCAATCACTCACTCCACTGACCAGAAGCCGAGTATTTTCTCGCCTGATTACCGATGGAGTAGTTAGTGCTTCTCCACACTATCACTCTTACATACATGAGGGCAAAACCGGGGAATTCTCCCCACCAAGCACATTGCGATGCTGGTAGTGCTTGCCTAAATACTTGCGCACGCTCTCTCTCTCTCAGCCCACAACATAACTCAAAATCAGACTAAGTTTGTAACTTCCTGGACCGCCTTTACACTACATCTGCTCCGTACAAATCTCATCTCAGTCCGTGCCCAATAGTCCTTTCCTTTACAAAAGCATATGGATATACCTTCAATAACTCGTTAGTCCGGTTATTTTCTGAATGCAACACCCCGTTGCACAACTAAATTCACATGTACGAAGAAAAGTTATCTTGAGCTATTTACTCGAAATAGCTCAACCCCCATCACCGCCGACCCATGTTGCGAAACTCACCACCCGACACTCCACCCAACGCACTCTTTCGCCGCATAGCTCCATGCTCTCATAACTTATTCGCCATAACTTGACCCACTCACCCTACACCTCCACGACGAACATAGCGCACAATTTCCCACTCCATTCACTGTCCGAACCACAACTCCTTCTGCCTTCGTGATAGAAACAATCCTCTCCCTCTCAATCCAGATAGTTTACCCTGCGCTATTTACTCAGTATAGTTCGACTGATAAGTTGGTTTCCCTACAACCACACAAATCAGTTGATATACCGGGTATGATTACTTGCTAAATTTCCACTTCCCCACCCCCATTTCCACCATGCCCCAAACCCACCCCTATCACAGGTCAATCAATTCAGCCAGCTTTATTTACTCATTACAGTTTAACCCCTTCCGCCCCACAACAATATTTCATTGGCATTTCGTTTGCCCCATCAGCCACTCGCCATCGATTGTGATTGACATCTGGTAGTGCAACATTGCAAACTCTGCATTTTAATTTGACCTTTTTCGCACCATGTCATTGTTACAGGTGATAGATCATCTTCTGTCTCCTGAACTTCGTAGCTATCATTCTTGTAATNTTTTCGCACCATGTCATTGTTACAGGTGATAGATCATCTTCTGTCTCCTGAACTTCGTAGCTATCATTCTTGTAATTCATGATTTTCCCGATAGTTCCATTAGTGTATGAGCACCAAAGTAAAAGTCTGTTAAAATTTTTAGTGTCTGATTGAACAAGCGAGCTATTGAATATTAGAGACCTTGGTGCAGTGCTTTTTAATGGTGCACCTTCTATCGGAGCACGCCCAGATTTCATCTTTGATGATACGATTGTTGAATACAGCTGTATTGCTTANATGGTGCACCTTCTATCGGAGCACGCCCAGATTTCATCTTTGATGATACGATTGTTGAATACAGCTGTATTGCTTCACTGCCAGCGATATCGTTCGCCAACCACTTGAGTTTGGTTCTTGAAACTTCGAATTCTCTAGGTCAGCATATGCTGAATCAGATCAATATAACTGACTATTTTCTAGCCCCTTGACAAACTTAGATGGCCAATGTTTTCTAATCACTGTTGATACAGCCACATTAAAACATACCAACGAAGCATGCAAACCTTCCGTATTAACCAACCATTCAAAGCAACCATATTAGCGAACCATACGAACCAACCAATCCAGCCAGTCATACGAAACAACCATGCCAGGCAAACAGACCATCAACAATACAAACTAACCATACAAGCCGACCATATTAACCAACCATACAAGCCAGCTATACGAACGATCAATACCAGACAGTCATACGAACTATCTACACCAGCCGACCATTAGAACCAACCATACATGCCGACCATCAGAACCAACCATACGAATCAAATTTACAAGCCGATTATACGAACCAACCACACCAGCCGACAACATAAACAAACCATAACAGTGGACTATACGAATAAACATTGAACCGACCATACTAACCGACCATACGAACCGATCTACCAGTCGACCATACAAATCAACCATACCAGTTGTCAATGCGAATTGATCATACCAGCTGACCATATGAACCGACGGTACCAGACAACCGTACGAAGCGACCATAATAGTTGACCATGAATATATCAACCGACAATTCCAACCGAACCTATGAACCGACAATACCAGCCAAACATACGGACCAGCTATACCAGTCGACCACATGAACCGACCAGACTACCAGCCATACAAACCGACAGTAGGACATATAAACCTGCTATATCAACCATAGGAACCACACACGCCAGCTAGCAATACAAACAGCCTATACCAACAATACGAACGACACATACCTGCCAGCCTAATGAACCAGCCATATCAGCCAACTATACACACTAGCCATACAAGCCAGCAACACGAACTATCCCTAACAGCTGATCATACGAATCATACTAGCAGACCATATTGCCAGCGATACGAAACTGCCATACAGGCCAGCTATGTGAAGCAACCATACCAGGCAACCATACTGAAAAAATTTACAAGCCATCTATTTGAGCCATTTATACTAAATATCCATTTTCTCCACCCCCAAATCAACAGCTTAGCTAAACCAACTAGGCATACTAATGGGCAAGTCTAACCATACGGACTATCAATATGAGCCATCCATGAAATCCATCAATATCAACTAACCATGCTTCGTATCCATATGAATAGGCCATACAAACCACTTATTCGTACCAACCATATGGGCCAACCATACCATACGACAAAGCAAACTGGACATACCAATAAAGCATATTATCCGGCCATACTAGCCAGCCATACATGCCGAGCTTACTGCCCAGCCAAATGGGCCAACCATAACCGGTATTCAGATGAACCAACCATGCAAGGAAACCATATGAGCCACATTACCAGTTAAAAATACACACCTATCATACCAGTAAACCACACCAGCGAACCACACAAGATAATACCAAATGCCCATTCCAGCCGACCAGTCTAATGACATAAATCAGCCAACCATACCAANGCATGCCGAGCTTACAATGCCCAGCCAAATGGGCCAACCATAACCGGTATTCAGATGAACCAACCATGCAAGGAAACCATATGAGCCACATTACCAGTTAAAAATACACACCTATCATACCAGTAAACCACACCAGCGAACCACACAAGATAATACCAAATGCCCATTCCAGCCGACCAGTCTAATGACATAAATCAGCCAACCATACCAACTGGTAATGCCAATCAGCAGACCAGTCATACAGACCAACCAATATAGCTTACCACACCAAACGTTCATACGAGCCGACCAGGCCAACTAACTAACTATATAAATAAAAAAATACCAACCAACTATACAGCCTACTGGTTGACTGTACCCATGATTGACTCCACCCAAGACTCGCTCCTGTCGAAACCAACTCCTGATAAACTAACTATAACAATAAAGAATACCAACCATCAAGGCCAACTAACAATACCAACAGACGATGACGACCAATCACAAAACAATTAGCCTAATGTGAATCTAATTCTAACAACTTCGCTCAAATACTTGCCAAAACTTTGTAAATCTCCTCAAAACTATGCATAAACATCTCACTCACCACGAAAATGCAGCAAACCTATTAATGATTATCGGACAAAATGNCGAAAATGCAGCAAATCTATTAATGATTATCGGACAAAATGGTGCTAGCTCGTCGCGAGCCATTTTGCGAACCAATATGCGAGCTACGAAGCATCCTTCAAAGTTCGTCGTTAAACTTGCTGCGAACCGTAACGAACCATTCCTTGAAATATATCATAGACCATGTCACAAACCAAGAGACAAGTAATGAGTTATCTCAGAGCATGTCGCTCTGTGTGACGATGGTCGATTTACCGATGAGTGAATAACTTCATTTTCAAAAACAAGAAAAATTCATGGGTGAAGATGGAGGCATTTTCTCCATCGTTAACTTTGACAGCGATGATGCCGAGGTCACAAAATTTTTTTTTTTTTTTTGAGAATTTATTTACCCAATTGGCTAATCAACGCTGATCACAAATAGTTCGGCAAACCGACCATTGTCACACATATCCCGGGCATTGGTTTATGATATGGCTTACGGCATACTTTAGAAATTCTGTAGCTATCGATTTAGTTCGTGAAATATCCCATGATATAGTATGAGGAATGTGTCATAACTCTCTCGTCATGGTTCGCAAAATGGTTTACGACATATTTTGAGGGTGGTTCGTAGCTGCGATATCGGTTCGTGGCATGGCTCGCGACGAGCGTCACATAATTTTTCAGATAATGACTACTCGATTATCTGCATAATCGCAGTGGATGAGATATTTTTCAAACTTTTTGCGAAGTTTTGCGAAGTTTCATGCGAATAGGTTAACAATTAGATTCGTATTAGGTGACTTGTATCGAGATTTGTCGTCATCGTCAGTTATTATTGAGATGGATTCGGTAAGAGCCAGTCATCGGTGGAGTCAGCCTTGAGTGAAGTCAGTCATTGACCAATATGAGTGATTGATATGGGCGACTGGTGTTATTAGTTTGCCTGGTCAGCTAGTATAATCCTGTGGTATGGTCAGCTAGTATTGGCAAGTCTGTATGGCTGGTTTGCTACTAAACATGACGTTTTGTATGGTTGGTTGATCTTGATGGCCATTATACTGGTTGATGGAAATAGCCATTTGGTATTGTCTGTTCGTGTGGTTTGCTAGTATGGTTAGCTGGCATGTTTGGCTCGTATTTTTAGCTGATAATGTAGGCTTGCATGGTTGATGGCTGGGTCGTTCTTTTGCCTAGCAAGATTGGTTTGTTTGTCTAGCTGACATGGTTGGTTGGCATGGTTTGCTATTAAAGTCGGTTAGTAGGTTTGATATGGATGGTTTGTGTGGCCATTTGGAATTGTTGGCCAATATGGTAGGCATGTATAGTTTGTATAGTATTTTCATATGGCTAAGTGACATTGGTGGTTCGTATTATGTGATCATATGAATGGTTAGTATAGATGGCGTTTATGGTTCTTTGGTATGGTTGGTTTGTATATTTGGCTGGAGTGGTTGGTTCATATGGATGATTCGTGTGGTAAGTTTTACACATTGGTACACCCAGACGGTCTTGCTGAGCTGTTGGGCTAGTTGAGTGTAATGGGTGTTTAATATTAATGATTTGTATGGTTGGTTCGTATGGCCAGCTGATATGGCTGATTCAATGTGTTGTCTGGCATTGTTGGTTAGTATGATCGGCTGGTATATTTGGTTTGTATGGTCGGCTGGTTTGGTTAATTGATATGGTTTCCTGGTATGGTATGTTGTTATGGCTTGGTTTTACGATCAGTTTGTGTGGTTGATGGTATGGTCGGTTGGTATCGGCTGTTCGTATGATCGGCTGGTATGGTCGGTTATTATCGTTGGTTGGTATGGTAGGACTAAATGGTCGTCTGTTATGGTCGGTTCGTTTGGTCAGCTGTATAAACGATTTGTATAACTGGCTTTTTTTTTAATTCCTCTGGTCTGCCAGTATGGTTGGTTTGCATGGTAGGCTAGTATTGTAAAACGGTATGACTGATCGGTTGGTATGGTTAGTTGATATGGACGACTTGAATGGTTGGTTTGTATGTTCAGCATCTATGG
Source organism: Clitarchus hookeri (assembly GCA_002778355.1). Taxonomy (NCBI): domain Eukaryota; kingdom Metazoa; phylum Arthropoda; class Insecta; order Phasmatodea; family Phasmatidae; genus Clitarchus; species Clitarchus hookeri. The sequence continues at coordinate 193,868 of NQII01004405.1, forward strand.
ATTGTTCGTGAGACTTGCTGTTATTACTGGTTTGTATAGTTGTCAGGTATGGCCATTTCGTATGGTTGTCAGGTTATTGTGGTTCGCACATTTGGTATGATCAGTTGGTATGGCTTGCTGGAAAGGACAGTTCGTATTATCCCCTGGTATGGGCCGTTCGTATTGTCCCTGAGGTTCTCTCGGGGTACCGCACCAGAAAGTGTCGCCCTGAGATTAAACCCATTGCAAAAGAGTGGTGAATTTTGCGATCAACAGCCAAATTCACTGAGGTGACTTGAGTTGGGGGCTCTGTGAGAAGTGAAAGAAATAACTCAGGACTGTCCTCTCAATCTGACCGTAAGCGAAGATAAGGAGGACAGGCGGTACTGACTCCCCGTCTCTGTGTGGCTGGGTGGATAAACGGGCTACAAGGTGATTAGTCCACCGGGTCCTGCAACAGACCTGTGTGTGGCCATAATTCCCCTAGTGGGACCCCTTGTAGACGGCGAAGAGGGAGTAAAAAGAATCTGTCGGTCCGAGGCCTAAGGCCTCAGGATAAGGAATATCCCTGTGGCTTGCCTAGTGTAAGGATTTTGGGAACTTTTAATCTTAAGTGAAATATGAACTGTGTGTTACTGTGTGTGGACTTGCATAAGTGAGCACACATTAGAGACTTGTTTAAGTGTTACAGAGTGTCAGTGAAAAGTAGTCTAACAACAGGAGACTTGTAGAAGAGTAAAGAGCCATCGTGCGGGTCCTGCTGGCGCAGGAGCACCATGGCGTCCTTTAGTAGCCCCTCTGTGAAACCGAGACTGGGCATCATGAAGGCTCTGGGGTTGACAGCGATGGAGGTATCCCGGTCATTGAAAGAAAAAAGGAATGGCCTTACAGGCTTTTTTAAAAGGGAGTTCTTCCCAAGCGAAGTGGCACTGGCAGCCTTGGAAAGGTTAAGGGACCCCAATTTCAATTGAGAAAAATTCCCTATGTCAGTTGGTATAAAGAGGATAAACAACAAGATATGGAAGAATATCCAGGGTCTTAAGGTCTCTATCCTAGACTCCTGGGTACAGGAAGTGTACGATGGTTAAATACAGCTAAAGGATTCCGAGAATGAGGAAGATGTTTCTGCTCCTGGTGTGGAAGGCGAGGAGGCCAGATTTGGTGGATCTAAAGAGGCATCCTCTTCGTCAGAAGATGAAGCAGATTTAAGGGCAGCCACCAGGAAAATTCAGGAATAAACCCTGGTGGGTAAGAGAGGAAAACCTCTGAAGCCATCAAGATTGGTCTTCCTGGATACACAGGAAGTGGAGACAGCCCCCCAGGTCCTCCATTAGACCAGTTGGGGAGGAATCAGCACCAAAAGCTGCAAAGCCAAGAGGAAACTCAGGTTTCAACAAGTTGAAGAGACCGGGAGAGACTCAATGGCCGAGGAAAAGGCAAGCATCATGAAGATTCATGACGAGACAAAATAACTGTTGGAGACAATGCAGAAGTGGATAATGAGCAAAAGCTCCAAAATAAATTCCCTCCAGGCAAATTGACTGATCCCTAAATTGAGCCAGATACAGTACAGGGAAATATAGATGGAGTGCTGATCCAAAGCAGTCAGTTATTGGGAAGACTCCAACAGGCCGAATTTACTGGACTAAGGCAGGAAACTTCCAAGCCGCAAAAATTTGAAGTGCCTGTGATAAGAAGTTATGGCCAAGCTGCCTGGGTGAAATACAAACCAAAACCGGCCAAGAAAATTGTCTTGGTATGAGGCAGACAGAGTGAACGTGGTGCTACAGTGCAACCCTAATGTACGAAACGCACTCATTGACAAAGACCCGATATATGTCGGTTATGATAGATGCCGAATGCGAGATTATATATCTCTCTCGCGTTGCTACAAGTGTCAGCAATGGGGACATATTGCTGGCAAGTGCAGATAAAGGGAATCCTTGTTTTCGACATGCAGTGAAATGGGCCATGAGTTTGGTAACAACCCGAAAAAGGCTGACAGTGGTCATAAAGATATTTGTTCCAACTGCCGTAAAAAAGGCAAGCATACGAACACCGTGTGGATTCCAGAGAATGTCCAGAGTACCAGAAAGCTCTGTCTGTCGAGTTCGCCAGAATAAATTGTGGTGTGTATTATCATAAGAGTTGGGCAGTTAAATATGCAACAGTCAGTGGTTTTGGCGGCCGAGCTGAACAGGATTGTGGTGGAGCAAAAGCTTGATATTGTCTTAATACAAGAACCATATGTGCATTTTGACAAAGGCGTGGGCCTGCAGGGCGATGTTTATACTTGTGGTGTTTCCCCCCGGGCTGGAGTGCTGGGAACAAACAGAGAATTGAATATAGCAATGCTGGCGAGTATGTCTGACACACACCATACATGTGTTCAATTTACAAAAGGAACAACTGAGTGCTGGTTTGTCTCCTCGTATTTTCAGTTTGGGAACGATACACAGATATATCTGGACAGATGGGAGGTCATTGTTAACACCTTAAGGGAAAAGCCACTTATAGTGGGAGAAGATGTAAATGGAAAATCAGAAATATGGCACTCTCCTGTTACCGACGAGGAGTGGGAGTTGGCAAGCCAATTAACTCTCACTAATGGCGAACATATAAGTTGAACTCCTGACATACGTCTCTTAGTCTCACGACACAGAATCCTATCTGGACATCACTGTCACGAATAGGAAAGCATATAACAACATAAAGCACAGGACTCTAATGGATGAAAGCTCGAGTGACCATAGGTTCATCACCTTCGAGATACATGGTGGTGGTGTCCGTGACCTTGTACAAATGGAAAGAGAGGTTCGGTACATCCATTACATGGCGGATTGGCCGGCCTTTGACCGGGCCCTGCTGGGCCAGCTTAGCTCATATAATATCATGGCAACCCTGGATGACCGAGTCGAGAAATTGACTCGAATCATCCAGGAGACATGCGAAGAGAACCTGCGCAAGACAACTAAGGGACTCCCAAACTTATCCTGGTTAGATGAAGAGTTGGAACAAGATCGAAAAGCCCTCAGGCAGGACAGAAGGCATGTCCATAAAGGAAGCAGTTCTCAAGTGTGTTTGGAAATTCAAGGAAGGAACTTGAAAAAAAAGCAACTTTGATAATGGATAAGACCTGGGAATGGTGTAAGGACACTAAATTGAAATTCTCCACGGAGAAGACCAAAATTATGTTGGTTAAAGGGAAGTTGCAAAGATACCCGACTGCGTGCTTCGGGGGATGCCCGGATAAGTAAGTGCAGGAATTCAGGTACCTGGGAGTCATAAAAGATTATACGACGAGTTTATAAAAATATGTAGAATATGTGTCACAGAAGACAGTGATGGTGATTCAAAAAGTTTGAAGGATTGGATATACCAGTTGGGGTCTAAATTATGGTACCATGCGCACGATATGTAAAGCTGTGTTTGAAGCCATCATCTCCTATGGGGCTGTTATGTGGCACCACTGTGCTGAACTTTCGTGGCACAAAAGGAAACTCATCAGTGCTCAGAAGGCTGCTCTGTTACCTGGTACAAGAGCATAAAAGACTGTACCCAACGAGTCTTTCCCGGTTATCGCTGGTGTGCTGCCTGCGGACTTGCTGGTTAGATACAGGGGCCTGGTGGCAGAGGGATCGCGAGCTGGCAGGCTGACAAAACAAGATAAGGTAAACTGGATGATGACATGGTTGCAGAATGGCAAAGCAGGTGGACAAACTCCACTAAAGGTAGGCAGACTTTTGCGCTCCTTCCTGATATAAAATAGAGATTAAGCTGCAATTGGATCAAAACCAATTTCTACAGCATGCAACTTATCACCGGCCATAGAAATTTTAAGGCCAAGCTACACAGCCTGCGGCTTGTGAGATCTCCGCTATAAAGGTCTACGGTGCTGATGACACTGCACAGCACGTGTTAATGGTCTTTTTGAAAACTGAAGATCCCAGAGACTCGTTAAAGGAGAAAATAAAAGAGATGGGCATTCACTTGGAAGCTGGAAATATAATGGATAACAAAGTATTACACAAGATATGGAGTAAATTCGCCACCATAATTGGCAGGAGACTGGAGGATTTCGACAAATATAATCGGCAAATTTCTGATGACCCATAATGGGGTACTCAGGTAAAGGCTTCAATAAGTAAAATTCGGAGTGCTCTTGATTGGTGAGGAGGACAGGTTTTTAAAGAGAAAACGGGTGAAATACCGAGTTACGGCAAGAAAGCAAAGTGAATGGCCCGAAGAGACCAAGAGGTGGAGAGTGCCATACACTGTCTTACTCATCAGTGTGGGAGGATGGAGGGTTTGCTGGCCTTCGGGCCTCTAAAATCTGTCCATTGGTATGGATGATTCGGATGTTTGGGTGATATAGTTGGCTCTTATGGAATGTTCATGTTGCTGGACTTGCCACTTGGTATGACCAGTCAGCCTTGCTGGGCTGTTGTTGGCCTCGTTGGGTTGAACGGATGTTTGAATGGATGTCTCATAAGTTTGGCTCGTTTGTTTGGTTCATATGGTGGACTGGTATGGTCGGTTCGTAATGTAGTAAGTAATCATGCGCAGTATGTCAACTGATCGGTGGGGCGGCAGGGGCTGACTAATTAGTGAAACTATACTGTGTTAGTGGGGTGGAGGAAACGAGCTGGATTGAGATAGGAAAAATTATTATTAACAGGTATGGAGAAGAAGTTGGGGATCAGAAAGTGAAAGGGGTAGAGAATGGTGTGATATATTGGTGGCGAGGGTGGATAGCGAGGGAGTAGAGCAATGACGAGAAAATGGTGAGAGGGTATTGTTACTGCGAGTAAAGGGTGCACGGTTACAAGAGTCGGATGGTGTGTTTGGTGGCATGTGTGGTGATGAGGGGGTCCAACTCTGGCGATTAAATGGTGATTTAGGTGGAAAATTGAGTGAGTGATGGTATCTCAGGAGGGAGATGGGAGAGGGTTTGTATATTACGAAATGACAATAACACTTTTGGGTTGGGGGAAGAGGGAGTTACTGCCAGATTGATCGATTATATTGTCAATGATAAATTGGCACTTGTGTCGAGTGGAAATCGACTAATTAAACACCTACTGATCGTCATANTATCTCAGGAGGGAGATGGGAGAGGGTTTGTATATTACGAAATGACAATAACACTTTTGGGTTGGGGGAAGAGGGAGTTACTGCCAGATTGATCGATTATATTGTCAATGATAAATTGGCACTTGTGTCGAGTGGAAATCGACTAATTAAACACCTACTGANCTCTTATGGAATGTTCATGTTGCTGGACTTGCCACTTGGTATGACCAGTCAGCCTTGCTGGGCTGTTGTTGGCCTTGTTGGGTTGAACGGATGTTTGTATGGATGTCTCATAAGTTTGGCTCGTTTGTTTGGTTCATATGTTGGACTGGTATGGTCGGTTCGTAATGTAGTAAGTAATCATGCACAGTATGTCAACTAATCGGTGGGGCGGCAGGGGCTGACTAATTAGTGAAACTATACTGTGTTAGTGGGGTGGAGGAAACGAGCTGGATTGAGATAGGAAAAATTATTATTAACAGGTATGGAGAAGAAGTTGGGGATCAGACAGTGAAAGGGGTAGAGAATGGTGTGATATATTGGTGGCGAGGGTGGATAGCGAGGGAGTAGAGCAATGACGAGAAAATGGTGAGAGGGTATTGTTACTGTGAGTAAAGGGTGCACGGTTACAAGAGTCGGATTGTGTGTTTGGTGGCATGTGTGGTGATGAGGGGGTCCAACTCTGGCGATTAAATGGTGATTTAGGTGGAAAATTGAGNGGCATGTGTGGTGATGAGGGGGTCCAACTCTGGCGATTAAATGGTGATTTAGGTGGAAAATTGAGTGAGTGATGGAATCTCAGGAGGGAGATGGGAGAGGGTTTGTATATTACGAAATGACAATAACACTTTTGGGTTGGGGGAAGAGGGAGTTACTGTTAGATTGATCGATTATATTGTCAATGATAAATTGGCACTTGTGTCGAGTGGAAATCGACTAATTAAACACCTACTGANAGATTGATCGATTATATTGTCAATGATAAATTGGCACTTGTGTCGAGTGGAAATCGACTAATTAAACACCTACTGATCGTCATACTTGGGTATTGATGTGCTCTGCAATCTTTACGAGAATCGAACAGTCATGGTTACACACATTAAATATGGTTTTTTGAGTCAGTTATATAATTTTTCCTAAATTTTTATGAATTATTTCCTTTTTTAGATGTCAATATAATTTGGCTCAAGACGTAGGTCAGCCACATCTTGCGTGGCAGTCATAGTCAGTAACATAATATTTTCCTCGAATTTTAGAGTTTCTTAGATTTTTTGCAATTTTTATCGATTTTTGGAATGTGTNTCAGTAACATAATATTTTCCTCGAATTATAGAGTTTCTTAGATTTTTTGCAATTTTTATCGATTTTTGGAATGTGATTCTTTTGTTTTGGATTTTTCTTGACTTTCCGTGTACAACGAAACTTGGACCAAGATCACGGTCAGGCTCAACCAACATAGCAGTTGGGAGTCAAAAATATGNTCCGTGTACAACGAAACTTGGACCAAGATCACGGTCAGGCTCAACCAACATAGCAGTTGGGAGTCAAAAATATGATCAAACATGGCCACTGACCCAACTGATCTGCTGGGCCTAGCTCGGAGCCAAAGGTCCAAGACTTATTGGCTCTCGCGTCGACGAGGCTGGAATACTCCTTTCTCATTTAATGACACAACCAAGTTATTTTTTTTACCAAGATGGTGGATGAATGCTTAATCCTGCATCCTAAATCCTGTCACACCTCTCATAATCCTACTGCTAATGTTGTTTAAAAGGTTTATGGCTAGGTAGCCAGCTAATTATAGTTTTCAGAACAAATATAATTTTGAGATAATTTAAGGGGATAAGTATTTAGTTATTTNTATAGTTTTCAGAACAAATATAATTTTGAGATAATTTAAGGGGATAAGTATTTAGTTATTTCGTGTTTTTGGTGTACATACTGGGTATCTAATATAACATTAAAATTTATAGGACATAAGGAAAATATTAATCACTTACCTAGACTTTATTAAAATTATGTATTTATGAAACACTATTGCACACTTAATTAAGCAGGAATGCCAGGAATATTGACATTCAGTAATGGTGGTTGAAAAAAACAAACCAACTATAAAAGTACATAAAAAGTTTAGCAGTAGGTATTGCCAACACAATAAATATTGTTCAAATTGGTCAGATAACTCTAAATATTTTACTTATTGTACTAAAAAACTATGTGGTGAAAAGCTATTTTCAAATAAACATGTACAGTTTGCTCTATCACAATTTCCAAAATATTACGCACTAGCTTTCGCATATTGCAATTTTATTGGCATCACAAAAATTGTTGCTAAGGAATTCTGAATGAGGCTCGGAGTTTAAAGAAACTCACTGATTTAAGAAAACCAATTTCCAGGTTTTGTGATGATATGAGTATCATGTACCAATGTTTGATATAAATTGGTCTACACATCCATATCACACATGTTCTTTCATAATTTAGTAGGGTTTTGTCTCCCATCGGAGTTTAAACAAGCGGTAAATCGATTATGCATGGTATCCCACAGGTGCCAAACGTGGCCCTGAGGCATAATCCACCTTTTCTTCTCATATCAGGGAACATGGTGGTTGGGCAGTTAGACTACTAACTTCCCAACTTTGCGAACTGGGTTTAATCCCCAGCTGGCTCTCTCCGGATTAGGGATCTCCTGTTTCCCCCGCTCCTTCATTCCAGTGCTGCTCCATACTCACCTCACTTTACCCTCATTGGCTCTCAAGACTTTGCTGTTAAGAGCCGTCCAAATCTCCTCTCTCACTCTTCTCATATCAGTCACAGTGTTTCAATAAGGTCGTCTCTGGTCACGATATTGGAAGAAGTTAACATCCAAGCGGCCTCTCATTGGTACAGAAGATTAATATTCTAGTTATTTTGCAGGCTTAGTGGAAATTTCAGCACTGTGTAAAGTCGGTTGAACCAAGGCTGTGCGTTGCATTCAAGTTTATCGTGCTGTTAAAAACCATTCAGTGTATACAGGAGATATATAAGAAAATAGGGTTGGAGCACCTGGTTGACATACTGATGTGATGTCAGTGAGCCAAACACGGATGTCAGACGGAGCATGGAGAAAAAACTAAATGAATTCCCGCTCCATAACTCCAGGTGTTAGGTCTGTGTGTCATTATGTTCTATGCGCCAAATAGCAACGACATCTTTTGGGATGACACGTATTCGATCACCCACATTTGCACTCCAAGAGTAAAGCGTGATTTATCCACGCATTCAATGTGAAACCATTCCTACCCTCACTGTTCACACTTTCCGCAACAAGGAGAGATATGCTTGACGACGTATCAATGCCATGGTAATTTTTGCAAATGACGTGACTGTAGTACGTCATTCACTTACTTAGATGGAGATTGCTGACACTGTTTATGCTGACACTGGGGATGCTAGTAGCTGCCTCACTGATGACACAGTCAGTGTGGACGTTGTACTCGAGTCCTTAATCCCGTCTCTCTTGTTGAATCTACAGTGATAAAATTATATGGTTGTGGGATCCATGTAGACTGTTATAACAGGAACACCCATTTAATCGGTTGTAGGTAAGATTTAAATATTATTAATTTATGTAATATTACCAACATACCTGTTTTATTGTATTTGTTTCTGTGACTGTATTTGCTACTGCACATATGGTTGCTACAGCAGAGTTTTGTTATCCTAATACAAAACAGATAGTACCCCAAACGAAACCACTCCAACCATATTTGGATTGTTCCCACAACAAGCAGTATCGTAATTAAATAACCAAATTTTCTTTTGCCGCTTAGCCTAAACCGGATTACAGAACGGTTCAGTGCTAGCAGCAGAACATTTTCTCATATTATTACAGTTTTAATTGTCGTTGGAAAAATCTAAATGTTGTTAAAGTTGTTCTGTTAGAGATACTGTGTATTGTATTAAGGACGGAAATCTGTGCTGTAGCAACCATACATATGTGCAATAGCACATGCATTTACAGACAGGAATACAGCATACAGTTCTAATGGTATGGCTATGAATATTAAAAAAATTTAGATGGTACATTCAACCCATCAGTACGCTGCCCCTATTATAACAGTCTATAGAGTTCCAAAAACATTTTTTTCTCAATATATCTTTAACATATGCAGTGTGACGAAGGGTAACGTTAACTTGCTTTCAAGATATAATACCTTCGTTTGTACATACGACAATACATTATTTTACAGTGGTAGGTCCAAAATCGTTATGTCGTGCATACCAAACCACCTTATACCTTTGTTGAAAAGGGACCAAACACCTGATTACGAATAATGCGATGACAAATGTTTACAATTTACACTAATCAAATATGGTGATTATAGTTCTACGTACAATACGTGTTCATCATATGTGCACACTGATAAAGGTGTAATAACGACACACTTCCCTTGACTTTATTTCTCATAAATAAAAGAACAAAACTTATCAGTATGGCTGTCACGTCAGTAATATACACGAAATGCGGTATATAGGGTGGTCCTGAATTACTTTATATATGCAAAGCAGCTGCCCCTCGGCTGCCCCCCTTTTATATTTTTACGTAGCGTTCTTAGCCGTTAGGCCATCCCGCGCTACGGCCGCCCTCTCGGCAGGAAAGAAGGATCACGCCTTCTCAACGCAGGTGTCCCAGCTATTCACCTGAGATAACCAAGCCCAAAGCCCCGACTTGATACACAAGCTCCACCAGGAGCACCCTACCACAAGGCCTGAAACACTCGTACTCAGNAAGCCCAAAGCCCCGACTTGATACACAAGCTCCACCAGGAGCACCCTACCACAAGGCCTGAAACACTCGTACTCAGATTACCAAGCGTGTGGTCTGGCCTAAGCACTATCCGGACACCTAATGTCTTGCCAGGACGCTTCCGGAGCAGGTGCCTGCTCACTGCTCGTCCCTTCTTTAAGAGAGGGGATCTCTCCAGACCTCCGCCAGCATACGGAGTTAACCTCTGTCAGCACGAGTCCAACCTCTATTGATCGAAACATCAGAGAGGACCTCTGATGGGGCCAACCCGATCAGCCCGTGCTCCCACTTATTTTCCATGGCACTAGTAGGTTTACTCATGTCCAATCGCTACAACAACCACTCCACAGGCAGGAGGATGCGGTGGGACATTGATCGGGACGTATCCGTCATTATTGAATTCCGTAGGTTTATCGCAAATTGGGTAACAATCTTGGGCCCCAAAACTTTGAAACGCTCTCCGTTTTCATCATTGTTATCCTCTGTTACCACCCAACCCACCTGCAGAGCAGCCAGGCAAGCTGTCATCGGACACTTGTCCCTTACCATACATTGATATTTCTTCACACAGGAAATTCCTGTCGTGGGCTCCAACGGCCTGAATACCAAGTGGTTCAACACACCGCCAAGTGGTCGGGCCTAGGTACCAACTATCGGCCCAAGCCATCACGGCAGATACCCCTTACCAGTCACTAGGAAACTGGTTCCCATAAGGATCCTAGAGGCGAAGCCCAATCTGTAATAACAGGGGAGGCACGAGTAGCCTTAGGTCACCATGTATGGAGAGAGGCTATAAGAGACACATTATCCACCATTTCTAGAGACGGTGCGGTGAAGGGCTTCGTTACTATAGCATTGTACTGCCACACCACCTCAAACGCCGAATCACCTTCCTCGCACAGGAGTCACCGTGCCATATCCCCCTGAACTACAGGTAAAAACACCGTGAGGTGATTACGGGTGCAAAATGGGATAGATAAGAACTATGTAGTACAGCAACTTGCAAGGGAGGTAGCCAGCCTAGTAATTCTATATGTCAAAAAGTCTTTACAGAAAATAATAAAACCTACATGAGATGGAAAAGCAATTCTGTGCATCATCATTTTTCAAACCAAAACCTGTAACCTGCAAACAGATGTGGAGTACTATAATCCCCTTACAGTGAGGAAATAGGGGCACTTATGTCAGTATCCTAACATAGTGTATGTNCAGATGTGGAGTACTATAATCCCCTTACAGTGAGGAAATAGGGGCACTTATGTCAGTATCCTAACATAGTGTATGATGTGTAAAAATTGGGTATTTCATTAAGACCTTTTAATCATACGATCATTAAGTTAATAAACAAATAACGTTATCTTGATGTTACACTCTCCGGTGCCTCTCGCAGAATTCAGGGACCCCAAACTGCATAATACTATTTTTAGCCGACTTTCCAAAGTAAAGATAGATTTATGACATCACTTTCCTGTTCGTGTGTCTGTGTGTATAAGTGTGTATCCTAAGAATGTGTGTCCCCCTTTGAATTTTTTAACGCGTTTACCAAATTTAATTTAACCCCGTACACATATAGTACTATAACAACATACCTGACTTCTATATTTTTCGACCACGCCGGGAACTTACATACAAAATGTCGACCATTTGAATATTTAGGGCGATATGTCATATCTCGGAAACCATTCAACCGAATTTATCCAATTTTTGTACGCTGACAGAGCAAGTTTAAGGCATTAAATTTAGTGGTTAATATTACCGTTGGTCCGTCATTTTGGAAGCTAACGCTACATTAAAAAAAAGCTTTTCCACTTTATATCTCCAAAACCACTCAATTCTTTTCGCCAAATTTGGCACGTAAGTAATACTATGAATAACCAGGTTAATGTAAGTAATTGAACTTATTATACCCTAATTTTCAAAATGGCTGCCATACTTATATTTAAGGTTTATTTGGTATAACTTAGTGATGGCCAGATAGCCGATATCCGGTATCGGATATCGGTATTATCAGTACATTTACCATTATCGGAGATCGGCACTAAAATATCGGCACATCGGTAATGGCCATTCTTACCTCAGGTATTTTCCCTCCTCTGCTGCACACTTAATTTTCTATACTCTCAACATCAGGCTGCAGCAATACGACTAACAAGAATATCATTAATTTCAAATGTCGAAATGCAATAATTAAAAAAAAAAAATTAAAAAATAATAAAAGAAGAAGAACTTAAAATTCCTTACGATAAACACAAATTAGAATGTATATGCCCATCATTATTTTTCACTTCACGGATTACCTTTTTTTTTTTGGTAAAGCAGTCTTATGTTCAACGTACGTTTCTCAATGTAAACAAAATGAGCGTGGCTTGTTAACATAGTTTTCATTCCGGTCCTTTTACATATTTTTTGAAGACAAGCGACCTTCTTTCAACTTTAACTTAGTTTTGTAATATGTTTTAGTAAGCTATAATTTTGTATAATGTTAAACAATTTTTTTTGCTGCATTGATGTGCCGGGCATAAAGTAAATCTCACTTAACAGTAAGTCTATTTAGTTTTGACGCTCCCCGCGTCCAGGCATTTTGGCCGCCAGAACACATGCGCTAGTGAAGCCTGCCGACGGTCTACACC
>NQII01004406.1:0-28458 GCA_002778355.1 Clitarchus hookeri
TGCAGGGATTTGGGTGTTCAGTAAGAGTTGGTTAAGTGCATTTTGCAGGAAACTACCCCAAGGTCAAGGTGGGAGGGGGATCTCGATGTGCCACTGGGCAAACTGTAGTGAACCTCACTGGTAGATCCTGCAGGCTGTGGAATGTGAGTGAGTGACAAATGGAATGGAATGCATGGGAACTTGGGTGCAATGTCATCAGCTTTCATAGTGCGCCAGCTGCCAGCCACTGAGTACTGGTAGATCCTGGAAGTCGCGCAGAGCACTTATGAGTGTTCACTCTTCGACCAATGAATTATGTTGGAGGGTTGGGAGGGAGTTTGTCAAGCAGCGCTGGCCTGCATTTTNAGTGTTCACTCTTCGACCAATGAATTATGTTGGAGGGTTGGGAGGGAGTTTGTCAAGCAGCGCTGGCCTGCATTTTTTACTGCTGTGAATATTGCTGTGACAGGTCTTTCTTTCCCTGGCACTGGAATATTGGCAGCATTTCGGCAGTCAGACAAACTGGCTTTATTCAACTGTCATTGCTAAGGGTGCTCAATGCCCTACTGGTGAAAATAGAGGTCTATGTGCCGCTAGCCAGTCCCATGTTAAGTAACCAGCCTCTCATTTCCCAGTTTCATGCATGTTTTTCTTAAATTAATTCCTCTGTATCCAAGCCCCAGCAATAAATTTCTGCAGTTTATCTCTGTGTGTACTGTTGCACAGCTTTTCTANTAATTCCTCTGTATCCAAGCCCCAGCAATAAATTTCTGCAGTTTATCTCTGTGTGTACTGTTGCACAGCTTTTCTCAATACCCTGTACTGATTTCTCATTGCCCTTCAAATTTTTACTCTTGCTCACTTTGGGGTGAGTGCCGTGGTCCCAACTGGGTAGTTGGGTAGTAAGAGGTTTAGGACATAGGTAAAGTGTGATCATACCAGTGATCATGGTGGCTTTTATTGGGTTAATGGAAGAGCTGGTGCTGGGACAAGATGTTTGGAATTCTTATAGTGAAGTTTTACTTCGTGCTGATAAATAAAATTCAGGATGAGATGACAAAGTGTGCAGTTTTTTTAATAGTGTGCGAGGTGGAATTGTACAATCTCATCACATCTTTGTTGACTCATAAATCCAAAAACAAAGTGTTTCTCGATGAGGTGCATACAAAACTTACCAATCATTCTGAGCAGAAGCCCAAAGAAATTGTAGAAACTTTTAGTTCTTTAACCACAATCTACAGGAAGGGGAAACCATCTCTGTATATATGGCAAAGCTATGATGGTTGAGCACTTACTGCAATTTTCCCAACTTAGAACACATGCTGAGAGACCAGCTTATATGTGGAATTAGGGACAGAGTTGTTCAATATGTGCTATTGTCCAAGGACAAGCTAACTTTCAAAACGCGGTGGAGATTTCAATGGCAGCAGAGGTAACCGGAAAGAATATGGCATATTTGTGAAATGTCACAAGCGAGGTGTTCCAAGATGATGTTCATCGAATATATACTGAAGATGTGAGGTGAACAACAGATGGAACCCCCGAACCAGACAAAGCTGTTCAGGTTACTCCATCCTGTTGGTGGTGTAGTGGAAATCACTTACCCAACAAGTACCACTACATAAAGACCATTTGCAGATTTTGTAAAAAATCGTCACTTTGAACGTGTCTGTATCATTAAGAAAAAGAACCAGCCATCTGTTGATGCTATAGGCAGAGGTCAACAGCCAAATAAATATCAGGGAGTGTAACATTTACAAGTGGACACACTAGCAGACAAAATGGTTGTGTTCAATTTGTACAATGTGCGGGGAAATAATTGGAGGGGGGCCGTTATGTATGGAAGTGTACATAAATGGTAAACAACTGGTCATGGGAATATATACTAGAACACGCCATTTNGTATGCTGGGAAATAATTGGAGGGGGGGCCGTTATGTATGGAAGTGTACATAAATGGTAAACAACTGGTCATGGGAATATATACTAGAACACGCCATTTTCTCATAACTTGGCAGACATTTAAATCCTTGTGGCCTCAGGAGCCACCCTTGAAGACTGTGAGGGGTGGTGTTGTGTACATGGTCCCAGGAACATTTAGCCGTGTTGGGGTTGTTGGATATGGAAGTGAGAATAAGATATAAGGGTGGTGTCCCGCTTGAGGTTTTGGTAGTGCAAGGGAATGGCCCCAACTTAATGGGCCGTGATTGGTTAGAACTACTGGAGATTGAACTGCTAGGCTTGCATCAAATTCAGGACAACTATTTGATCATGTTGATGTATCAATATCCTTCAGTGTTTAAGCCTGATGAGCTAGGGGAAGTACAATGGACCATAATTATCAGTTACAGTTGACTCAGAGATTAAGCCAGTTTTTAGAAAAAGTTTGCATGTGGTTTTTGCACCGTGAGAAAAGGATTGGTGCAGAAACAGATTGAGTAGTGCACTGGAGAGTGTCTCAAATTGGACTAAGTCCTAGGTGCCCATTGTCAAGGGTGATGGTTCAGTTATGTTTTGTGGTGACTATAAGAGCACATTGTACAGGTTATCACTTAAAAATGTGTACCCATTGCCTACTGTGACTGAAGATTTTTGCTGTTATGGTTGGTGGACAAATCTACACTAAACTTGACTTGGAGGAAGCCTACCTTCAGGTTACAGTTTATGATAATATGGCAAAGCTACTCACTGTGAATACTATGAAGAGACTGTTTAAGAGAAGGCTATCTTTTGGTGTTTGTAGTGGGCCAGCCATATTCCAGCGATTGATGGGCACACTTCTAGCAGGGGTGCCTGGTACTATGGTTTTGGTGGACGACATTCTGATAATGGGAAGTAATGGACTTAAGCACTGGGACCATGTTCACCCGTCTGGGGTGGTTAAAGCAGAAAGAACTTAAACTAAAGAAGTAAAGTGTGTTTTTGCAGTGAAATCAGTTAAATCTCTGGGGCAACAAGTTGGTGGGAAGGGCATTCACTCATTGAAAAAAAAATGTAAAAGCCATACTTGTGCATCAAAACCAAGAAATAGGAAGGACCTACATGCATTTCTTGGGCTATTAAATGTCTAAAAAAGGTTTTTAAAATACAAGTCAGAAGTTTTGGAGTCATTGCATAGATTACTTGATGCACAAGTTCTGTGGGAATGGACAGAAGTCCACTCGCAGGCTTTCGAGAAAGCAAGACAGTTACCGCAGTCAGATCTTGTGCTTGTACACTGTGACCTCAATAAGCCCCTGATCCTAACATGTGATTCTTCTATATAGTGGTAGGAGCAGTACCAGCCTCACAATGTGGGTGATAGGTTGGACAGCAAGAAAAGGAGACTCTAGCGGTGATACTTGGTTTTACTAAATTGAAACAGTACCTTGCTGGCAGGTTTTTTAAAATAGTGACAGACCATAAGCCACTTCTCAGACTACTGCATCCTAGAAAATCTATTCCAGATACTCTTTTCATCTCAATTATTGCAATAAAGCCTGATGTTGGCCATGTTCGATTGTGAATGGGAATATAGACTGGGGGCTCAAAATAAGTCACTCTGATGCTCATGGCCGGTTGCCCTTTAACAGTCCAGAGTTTCAAGTTCCAGCTCCACGTGATGTTCTTATGCTTGAAGATTTACCAGAGCCAACCAATAAATCTACTGGAAGTTCCAAAAAAAAAAAAAGTGCCACACAAGAATTACAGGACATATTTAGTTGCCATGACTTGCTTGATGTCATAGTAACTGATGATGGAACAGCTTTCAGATCACACAAGAGTTAGCAATATTCGCTAAAGGAAAGAAGTTCAGATGAATAGCCATGTATGTGTGTATATGTATAAATACAATTTGCATTAATTGCAGTGTGATTAATATTATATATTGTTTTGAACATTTACTATTACATGAGTAAAACAATTAATGTTTTTTATTTAATGAATTAAAACAAATTGCAATACAAAACCAAGTCCTGTGGAAGTGTGCTGTCGCTTCTTNTAAATCTACTGGAAGTTCCAAAAAAAAAAAAAGTGCCACACAAGAATTACAGGACATATTTAGTTGCCATGACTTACTTGATGTTGTAGTAACTGATGATGGAACAGCTTTCAGATCACACAAGAGTTAGCGATATTTGCTAAAGGAAAGAAGTTCAGAAGAATAGCCATGTATGTGTGTGTATATGTATAAATACAATTTGCATTTAATACCAGTGTGATTAATATTATATATTGTTTTGAATATTTACTATTACATGAGTAAAAAAAATAATGTTTTTTATTTAATGAATTAAAACAAATTGCAATACAAAACCAAGTCCTGTGGAAGTGTGCTGTCGCTTCTTNTAATGTTTTTTATTTAATGAATTAAAACAAATTGCAATACAAAACCAAGTCCTGTGGAAGTGTGCTGTCGCTTCTTAAATGAAATTATGTAAATGATGACCACAGCAATGAAAAGATGGAGGTGCTTGTTATGTGAGTGGCTTAAGGTAGCAAAATCATTTGTTGTCTTTTTAGAATACTTACCTATTCCTCATCCAGACAATATCAGGTACTGGATCACCTTCTGCTTTGCAGTTGAAGAATACCGTTCCTCCAAATGTTACTTCCACATCATGTGGTTCTTCTGTGATGGTGGGCTTCTCTGGAAACAGTAAAGGATACACCACTGTTAATATTAAACATACTGAATTAGATTTTCCTATATTTACTATTTAATTTAAATTTTGTCAGCCTTTGAAAGTTTAAGAAAATAAAAAAATTAAGAAAGTTAACTACTGGAAAAATATTTACACAATTTTAAAGTGGTAAAAATAGTGCACTGTTTATACTTTTTCAATTTCTTAATAATAGTACTATTTTTCATTTAAATTAATGAGTGTGAATGTTATAAAATAAATAAATATCTGCTTCATGATCTTGCCAAAGGAAGAGAAATATGGATGAGATGAGAGTAGTGTGGCACTAATGGAGCCTCCTGGGACGTGGGATGCAAACATAGGGAGGCATTTGGGGGATGGATGAAATAGGAGCACCAAGCAAAGATTTTNCCTCCTGGGACGTGGGATGCAAACATAGGGAGGCATTTGGGGGATGGATGAAATAGGAGCACCAAGCAAAGATTTCCATAGCATGGTAGTGTCTGTAACATTATCAAAATGAGAATTGCTGTCCAAAAATGTTCACTGCTCACTGAAGCCAGAAATTCAACCAGGGGCTTCAAAGAGTGAGGGTCAGAGCTGTCAGCAGCATCTTTAAGCTTGGTGCTGGAGCCTCAGCTATTGTGCAACCAGCACA
This sequence comes from Clitarchus hookeri, assembly GCA_002778355.1. Lineage (NCBI taxonomy): Eukaryota > Metazoa > Arthropoda > Insecta > Phasmatodea > Phasmatidae > Clitarchus > Clitarchus hookeri. The sequence continues at coordinate 5,262 of NQII01004406.1, forward strand.
TAGCTCTCCCACCACGATGCTGTGGATATGACTCCGAGAACATTACGCTTGATTTTCACACATGGGAAACACAGCAGGCAGTACTGAAGACCTGTGGGTTTTCTTAGGGCACCGGCACTCATGTTTCCATTTGTTCATACATTCTGTTCATTTTCAATTTTAGAGCTGTATTTGATGTCATCATTTAAAAAATTAATGGTCACCCATAGGTCCTAAACTGAAGAATTTTGTCATTTTTAGTGATGCTATCATGCTTTCCTCACCCTTGTGTCTGTAACAGTTTCCAAATATTTAAGTTTCACATTTTATTGCAATAGTCTTCTTCAGTTTGACAAGGATTGTAACCTTGCAGGCAGCTGCAATAAATATACAAAGATGGAATGGAAGAAGTTTTGCTTTTATGTACATGTCGCTATTACTTGGGGAAGTTGTATTTTCAAGGGAAAGTCAATAACTGCAGATATTTTTTATTGGTTAGTCTGATACACTGCCCCTCTTTGCTTGCACTACACAGAATCTGTTTTCCACCACAGTCGATCAATCAAGTCATTCAGTCATAAAAGTAACATGTACATTGCATGGCATTTATTAATTTGTAAACTTTTGTTTATTAAGAATAAAATTGTGTAGCAATTGTATTTTTGGTGAATACTTCAAGTTTGTGCATCATGCAATCAGCCAAATTTTCTGGACTAACTGTCCAAAATTTGCGTGTATCCTTACTTCTAATATAGAAAATATTGGCACACTGTCTGTGATAAAACACATACTGTGTCTATCCCAAGGTTAGCACAAGGCATCTTTCTTCCAGCATAAGGTATCACACCAAATAAGGTGACAAACTACAGGAATATTTAGTTATGTGTTTGCATGCTGATCTTGATGTTTGCTCATGATGTTTACATTCCAACTAGCTTCATAAAGACGTAATACATAAGTTTTTTTTTTTAATTCAGCAAAAATTAATATAAGTGAAGTGCTAGAATGTTTTCACACACAAGTCTTAATTATGATGTACCAGTAACAACAAACATGAACCTATTATTAAGGTTCATATTAACTCTATAAGGCATAACCATACCTTTCACTTATGATGGATGAGGACACTATGAGATGTGATATCAGTTATAATTGATACATAAAATGTAAAGGATTAAGAATTTAATGCAAGAATTCATTCAAAAATTAATTATGGTGATTTTTTTATTAGTACAACTGTAACAAGCTTTTAGGTAAGTGGAACAAAACTAATTAAAGAAATACTGTACCTTCAGAAAATATGGTATTAAAATTCAGTTAGTTTCCTAATCATATAAAAATTGGTTATTAACAATTAAACACACAAATCTGGGAGGAGGAAAGTCACTCTTATCACAGTACGTAACTACACCATTGTTTTGAGCACACAAATGGCTACGAGAGCTACAAACACAGATGGCTGCTAGAGATCAGCACAATTAAAATGTCAAACATCCAGTACAATCAATATCTGAGACATTTGCAACTTCCAGTAAATGGGCTTATAACAATTTAAATTTTATATATATATATATATATATATATATATATATATATAAAGTCTAGAACCATAATTGTTGCTGTACCTGTGTTTATAAGCTTTTAGTAACATTGCTATATAATGATGAGTGTGAAAAGTTTAAAAATGGGCGATTGCATCTAACCCTTATAGAACACAATTACAATTTTAATTGTTTCCACTCTTTTTCAAATGTTGACTGAAATCATTAGTGACATCTAATTGGGCTCTTTAAATTGTTCACTAGTAGTTACAAGTCACAGCATGAGCCAATAAAAGGACACAATAAACTTAGTTATACAAAAAAAAACCCATATACATGTTACCCAGTCAGAGGTGTAGCTAAAAAACTTCCCTACATTGTGGTTCTTCTACTTATCATTTCCATATGATTTTTTAAAATTTTTTTATATTTTGCTGTAAATTTAATTTTGAGTGAAATTAATTTTATTAAGCTGCACTAAACTATTTTGCATAACTATTAAATTATAAAAATTTCAATACGCATAGTACATAGGGTGTATTTGACCTTGTATAATTAAAAGTGGGTTGGTTCTCATTTGCATAATGTAAAACCCTCTTTTTACCAATTACATTGTACACACAACAAAAAAAAATCCTGAGTTGGCTTTTTTGCATAACTATGTCCAATTAATTTTATATTATACCTACAATTATCAGAAAAACAGTAGTTTATAATAAAAGTGAGTTACCATCAAATGCAGGGCCTACTAAAAGGATTATAAATTAAATAAACTGTTTAAAGGACAGAGAAATGACATGCACATCAGTAGACCTACATTATAACCAGTATAATAATGTTTAACTTTAGTCTTTACATATATAAAGAAAATGTGATTCAGTGCACTGGGCATATAAACTTACATGTATTTGATACTTCTGTGAAATGTGAATTGGTCTCTGAAAGTCAGGAAATACCCTTACAGTACGTTTATATAGTCAGCCGAAACCTCAGTTTCGGAAACCTGACTTTCCAAACTAAGGTTTTAGTGAAGTGTTTATACCGTCATACGAAACTCTGTTTTGGAAACTTGTGTTTCGTGTGTGGTTTTAGCCTGGAAATCACTAGTATCAAACAAATGAAAAAAAATATTAATCCTTTTTGTTATGGTGACATGAAAAGGAAATACATTTGACAGAAAATCATAAATATGACAAAAAAGTTATTTAAAGTTGCATTCATTGCTTGATAAAACATAATTAAAAATGGTATTCTGTAACTTTTTTAAGATGCAACATATTTATTGTGTATTAGTTATTTTCATACCTACAGCAAAATTTTATAATCACTCTGCATATACACCCTATTTTTTTTAACCAATTAAACATCTTGTTTTACACTTCAACATATCCTAGTTGTACATTTCATACCATATTTACAAACANTTTTTTAACCAATTAAACATCTTGTTTTACACTTCAACATATCCTAGTTGTACATTTCATACCATATTTACAAACAAAACCAAAGTTTCGTTGTTTATACCACGCACAAAACCTAAGATTCGACACAAAACCTCGGTTTGGCAGTGTTTATACTGCACACAAACTCTGCTTTCAGAAATCCAGGTTACCGAAACTCTGGTTTCTGGTAGTCACCCTGTTTAGTTATAAAAAGATATTTAGCTACACGTTTCAGCTTCAGTTATTTGGATCCTTGCTTGTTGATTGGTCAATGTCCAAAATATCAGCAGTAAGAGTCAGTTGTAAGTACGAGGCTTCCTTAAGTTAACGTAGCCACACATAGCATGTCACATTACCACTTATGATTAAAGAAGATACACAGTGCTTAGAGGCTAAAGGTTCCTTGTACTTACTACAGTGGAACTCATGCTCCGACATGGTGGCGAGGGACTTGCCCTGCATTTCTGTTGGGTACTGGCATGTGACGGCCGCCTGTGTCGTCCTGTGTTTTTCTTGCAGCATCTTCGCCAGCCACATCATCTCGCAGTCGCAGATGAGGGCATTGCTGTCCAGCCTCCTGTCATAGGCAACATCTGCTGTCAGCAACTCCACTTACACCATTGTCTCTGGACCACATCACATGGATTAAGAAGTACCAGGGACTACGGGAGGTTCCAGATCCACAGAACTATTGTGGGGACTGTTTAGAACATTTAAAAATTATTTAAATTTTTTAATTTGAATGGGAACATGGTCAATATGAATTTAACTCCCTGCAACAGTACAGCTTTTAGGAATATGCTGTATGTTTATGAGCAAGAAATGAGTTTGCAGCAATGTAGTTTACATAATAGTTGAAAATTTAAATGCAGTGTATTCCCACGCTAAGTTAAAAACTTTCTTACCAACACAATTTTTTGCTTTGGCTGGCTACTGGAACGCCAAATGGCAACTACCAATCTAGCAAGAAAAAATGTTTTCTTCCCTGATCATATGTGTTTGTATAAAAAGTGGAAAGTGACAAGTGATGGCAATGAATGTGGCTGATTGTTCTTTGTGTACAAAATTTGTCACAAACCCAACACCCTTCATTTGACTTACTCATCACCTGGAGGGCCTCGGACATTTATGTGCAGTATAGATAATCACACTGACACAAACTATCTGGACACTTTCATCTCGTAAATTTACAAGCATATAAACTAGAACCTTTCTTAATATCTTCTCATGGAGTCGTATTTTTGTTAATTATACACAATGTCTGGCAATGACATCAGCGTCATTAAGGTCGGGTCTAATGTGATTCTACTTACACCATATTGAACCAAAATTTTGTTCCTCAGAGCCACTAGATCCTTACAGCTCTAATTCATTGCTTTCTGCACATATATCCAACATTTTATCATGCACAGTTAGGTATTCCGTCTGTATGTTCATTTGTTCTCTGCAAAAGTATGATGCCTCTGTGCAGGATTTTTAAATTGTTGTCTTGAATAGAGCCTGTTTTAAATAGTTTACTGTATTGTCACAATCAATTTTTATTCTATAGTCAACAAAATCAACATATTAGATGATTATAATTAACAGACAAAACTCGTAGGGGTGGGTGATATGAGAGACAAAACAAAAATATTTCATTCATAGGTCCATATCCAGGAAAGCTGCTGTTCACCGCCAGAGTGCATCAGCACCTACCAGTAGGCAACCATCAGCATGGGAGAGTTTTACCAGTTACAGCTCTTATAGGCGGCAAAGTAATAGTACACGTCTTTAGAAAGTTTGTGGCAATACCATCAGAGGGCAAGTTCTTCTGTAAACATAGTCGAGTTCGGTTCTGATTTGTGGGCTTGACGTCGTAGGTGTGGTGCCATACGGTGTATCCTTGATGACTGGAACATTCACAACTTTTCAATGACTTTCAAATTTTGACTTTTTAGATTTTGTGGGTTTTGCTGATTTGGTAATATATATATTTATGGTTATTGTATTTCTGGCTACATAGACTAGTGCCCACAGCCATGGTCCCAGCTAACACAATCTGTTTATTTGTGGAGATAAATGAAGAAACTGATACTTGTAGAAGGGTGGTCATAACCTGTTCATATTAAATTACTACTTTTGAAAGACTTGCTCAGGACTTGATTTTCTGCCCATTTAGTAGCCCAGCTATATGTAGATAACATTAACTCTGCCATGGCCCAGATCACTTTATTTAAGCGTCAATTGCAAAATTGTTACAAATGTAAATTACACTAATGTTGTAATTTTTTGTAAACTAAATTAAATAAATTCTTTGCTCACAAATTTAAACATGTAATACTGTATTTAATGAGATGTCAATGTATGGAAAAAAGCACTTTTCCTAAATTGTTACCAACTTAACTGGAAGCACGTCAGTGAGTATGTCAATTAAAATGTATGCGGTGAGGAGCAACGACTTTTTCAAAGGTTGTTTCAAGAAAAGACAAACCGCTAACAACCTGTATCAGAAAAAGTTGTTGTTTCAACGATATCGTAAAGAGTTGGCCAAAAGTGCAAAAATAAAAAAGGATGAATGTATAAGTTTTAAAATCCAAGAATGTATTGCTATACATGCTAGAAATCCCACGAGAAAAGAATTTTTGTAATTTAATATCTTGTACCCTGTACGAATTATAAAGAAAGGCGGTTTAACACTGCATAGAAAAAAGTCTAATGTTGTAGCAACAAAAAATTACTATTGAGCCATTCCTTTAACTGTTTATTTTGTAGTAAAATTAGTAATGTTGTGACAAAATTAATAGTATTAACCATTTACAAAAGCTTATATTACTAAAATGCAAATATACTGTTTAAATTTTAATGTTAACAAAGCCACTAAGCAATGTTGCAGCAACCAAATATTGCAATATGCTAAAAATAACAAGAAAAACAAAATATTTTGGCGACATTAAAGAAATGTCCAGCCAACATCAGTTTACACTGACTTGAAATTGCAAAATGGTGGATACTAGTGAGCAGCGATAAGCTCGTAAAATTAAAGCACTATATTTAAATTTAAAGCATAGAATAAAAATGAAACGTAACTCAGATTATATTTCAAACCTTGCAAATCAGTTTTAAGTGTGCCGAATGTGCATATATTTCTAGAGCATAAAGTATTCCTACAAACGGCAGAGTACTGCAGTTTGTAGTTATATTATGTTGTAGAATACTCACAATTCGAAACGTAATAAGTCATGTTAAAATGTAGCAATTGATAGGATGTAGGGTTTCATAAAATGGTGATTGTGATGCATACAAGGCGTGGATTCGATTTCTCCTCCCCCTCCACCGTGTAAAATACAAAGCAAAGGAAATACAAGGGAATTTACAACACAACACAAAATTTGTTTGGCCGCAACATAAACACCACCTTAATGTCGACAGTACAGTATGGAGGTAATATTGTTACAAAAGTAGTTCTTATTACAGTTACATTAATAGCATAACAGTATAGTATACTAACAGTAACATTAATACTGTTGGCACAACATTGGACTTTTATATAGGTGTGATAGTATTTTATTTAGCTCTGGGTCAAATCAACGAAACCGATAATGATTGGTCTGTGGGAGCATGCCTGACCTGCCTTTGTGAGAAATCTACAGTTATTGTACAAAATAGTAACAACTCTATGCAAATGGACAGTTATTTGTCCGTGCAGTACAGCTACGCTACCGAACGAAGAAGTATGCCACTTAGTAGCTGTGAAGAAGGGGGTGTCGATTTGTCATAAGCAGTTGTACATTGGTATTCTACTAGCAGACACAATCCGGTGTGTCTAATGCCTAAGAATTCTAAAAATGTATGATTATTCGAGAGCCTCACTGGAGCCTATGTGGCGATAACAACCAACTTAATACGCTTTGCAAGCAGCGTTATGTCGACTGTTATGGCATCCTTCACAAAGCACTGTAGAACTTCATCTTTGAAACAGAACAGTGGACGAAATCAAAAGCACACAGACAGGGACAGAAGGATGTTGAATAATATATAGGCTCTAAAGAACAGAAAACGGTATCCCAAATAACATTCGAGATGGAAAGTCATCGGGTATCTACCCGTATCAATCAGTATGGCCCAATTAGAACTGTAAGCGGCAAACATTCATGGCAGAGGGTAATTTGAAAACTATTGCTGATACCATATAATGCTTTGAAGTGACGACAATGGTCCCAAGAGCACAGAAAGATGACTCAGCAGCAGTGGGGATAGGTAATTTTATCTGACGAATCTGTACTTTCATTATTTCAGACTATCGGACATGTTTTTGTCTGGAGATTACCCGCAGAAGCCTTTCACGTTAATTGCCTCTTTCTTGCTGTTAAACATGGAGAGGGATCTACGACGGCGGAGAGTACATTATTTCTGCAATGTAACTAAGACAATTTGTGGCCTTGCAGGAGAAGATCACGGTTTGTCCAAACATAGTTCGATGAGACTGAGGATGAAGAGAAAAATCTAATATAGTCTCCACTGTATCTTGATTTTAACATATTTGAACCTTTAGTCAAAGTGAATGCTAGGTTTTCACCTCCAGCCACAATTAAATTTTTTTGCATATGGAACGAATACGAATTCCATTTAACGTCGTGCATGACCTGTGTTTGTTAATGCTATCTCATATATAAGCTGTACTTCAGGTTAAAGGTGGGCCAACCCCAGCCTAATAAAGATTTTGTGCCGTTCCACAAGTGTTCATAATATTTTATCAACCAGTTTTGCATTACGCTAGCCAAAAGTGTCCACTGTTGCTGGAGATTCCCTTATTTCTTGATTATGTAATTGAGTTTTTAAATGATCCAACACTCAGAATGGAAGGTTGACCTGGGAAAACAGAAACAACGGTGAACGAGAGGAATATCTTGCCTTGCATACAACCATTTCTACCTGAGGTTTGAGCATTGAACTTCGTAGTACGGAAACATTAGTGGCTCTGCCACGGTCATTACTTCCTTAATGTATAACACAACATTCACATCTAATATATAAAATTCTCCCGTCACAGTGTTAGTCACTGAACTCCTCCAAAACGGCTGGACCAATTTTTATGAAATTTTTTATGTATACTCGGTAGGTCTGAGAATCGATTTATATCTATTTTTTACACCCCTAAGTAATAAGGGTGGCCACCCCCAAACCATTTTTTTTTATTGTTTGAACAAAATTTTTATTTTTTAATTTTTTATGATGTGGCATCAAAAAATACATACCCTCCTAAATTTTCACCCTTCTACCACCAACCCTTATTTTTTTATAGCGATATTAGTAATTTAATAAATTTTACCCTAGGTCGATAACTGATCAATTATCATCGATCATTTATCGATCTAGGTTACAATTTATTCCCACCAGGTGTCTCCCAGTGACACAGCACGGAGTAGCCGGTCTCCACTAAGTAATAAGGGTGGCCACCCCCAAACAATTTTTTTTTTATTGTTTGAACAAAATTTTTATTTTTTATTTTTTTATGATGTGGCATCAAAAAATAGAAATACTTTTTATGGCAAAACAACGTTTGCCGGGTCAGCTAGTAGTATATAACTCTGCGCTACTATACTAATCAATACTAAGTACGTATTAGTTTTTTTGCAAAATAATTGATTTATAATTGTATTGCGATACAAACTTTCTTCAATTTTTGTCATTTAACTCCATCCGTTTAAAGCTGAAAAATACGGTAGGTGGCAAGGAGGTTCCTGGAAGGCAAAAAGCTTATTACTATATTACATACGTACTAAAATTATTTACAAAAATTAAACAAGGTAGTTACGTTTTTGTCATTAAAACTTTAAGATATATTTAGCAGAAATTATTATTCTAAAATCTAAGGGATAGTTACAAAACAAATATTAAACAAGTAAATTGCGAAAACATTTTTGTGTGTTATTACGTAGGTTTCCGGCATTTGTCTGAGTAAAATTGTTTCATTTCTGCAAGCGAGTTAACATAACTTTACTGATGAATAGGTAGATGCAATCGTTTCATTCATATTTTTACAACTCTTAACTCGCGTTCTGATCTCCTTGTTAGGATTTATTAACTGCAAGGAGTAATGTCAGTATATGCCATTAGGCCAAATGCAGTTCTAACTTCCACTGTGGCCAGTATTGTTGTTATGTGGTAATGAACTGGGAATTGCAACAGTAACATCAGGATAACGAGTGGATTCCTTTGGAGACTCTAAACAGTCGAACATGGAAAATCATACTCCTAACAAACTTATTAAAAAAAAAAAAAAAAAAAAAAGAAAAGTATGAAGTCTATTCATTTCCATGTGAAGTTTCGAAAGTAGCAGCAATGCGCAAACTACCTTTTCACACTCTGTGACTTCTCCAAGAAACAGATATGCGTGTAAAACATATGGTGGGCTTTCATAATAAAACTGGCTATGTATTAAGAGCAAAATCACAACAGCCGACCATTTGAAGTTGCACATACCTGAACATGTACCTGAAAAGATTGCATTTCATTAGCGACTTCCCTGGACAGGGAAGTGGGAAGGGAAGCCAGCAGTAACTCTCTAATGGAATCTCGGGTAGTTACTTAAGCTTTATTTCGTTCGTGCTTTAAATTAAATGTAAGTTATGGGTATACTAAAACAAGTGCCGAAATTACGTATAAAAACAACTAAAAACAACTGCCAACTCATTTCTCGTAAAAAAATTTTTAAATATTGCATAAAAATTAAAATTAAAAGCTATGGGAAGGTGGTGAACCTTCCCCCTGCTTTTATATTGGCACCCATGATACCTTAGTATAATTACAGGATAAATAAAAAAAAACTCGTATATCATATCAGTGCAGGTAGTTGGTAATGGATGCAACAGTAATTTACATGCTAGTGCACATGATTAGACACATTATAAACAATAATATTCACGTACAACCACCACCGTCACTTACAGTCGCTTCAGTGATTCCAAGTTTTTGAATGCGCCTGTAGGTATCCTTTGAAGTTTATTGTTGTGAAGAAATCTGAAATCAAAAATACATTTTAAATCAGAACAAAACAAAAGTATAATGTCAACTAAAATAAAATTTACATTCTTTGTTATGGATTTTACTATACAATTTCGCAAGCGGGAATCGTACCGGACGCATCGCGGCATCGCTGGTCGGCGGGTTTTCTCGAATAACCCCCGTTTTTCCCACNCAGAACAAAACAAAAGTATAATGTCAACTAAAATAAAATTTACATTCTTTGTTATGGATTTTACTATACAATTTTGCAAGCGGGAATCGTACCGGACGCATCGCGGCATCGCTGGTCGGCGGGTTTTCTCGAATATCTCCCGTTTTTCCCACCCCTTCATTCCGGCACTGCTCCATACTCACCTCGCTTCACGCTCATCGACTCTCATGACCCCCGATGTTAAGAGCCGCCCATATCTCTTCACTCACTCATTGTACGTCATCATCTCAGTTAACATTATGCAAAGAATTGTGAACTGAACAGAGATCATTCCACCAGGGGCATTTAAAACATCGGAAAACACCTCCAGTCACCCTTGCCGGGGGTTGAAATGGTGATGGATTCCTGAATAATGTGTTCGAGACAATCATACTGGAGCTGAATAGAGTCTAATAAGGATGTTTCTTTGCTTAACAAGCGAGTTAGATACTGTGTGTACGTATCCCAGTTCGTCTTACGGTAATCCAAATCAGAGGACCAAAGTCGGGAGAACCCATTCAACGATACAGGATAGACCTTGTCTTCGGCAAGAGATTTATAAGTATGGGATAATGATCACTGCCCATTGGGTCAATGTCAATCCCCCATTGAAAGTTGTGTGCGATATAGAAGAGCAAATTGTTAAATCTATGGCCGTAATCCGTCGCTCATAAGAGCCCATGAAGGTGTGTTGGCCCAGCAGAGAGAACCGGGAGTTTATAACTGAGGTAGCCAGTCGGGCCCCTACTCGGTAAATCGCCCCAGACTGTGTGGTGGGAGTTAAAATCACCACCTATTATGGCATCGTCGAGGAGTGAACCAAACAACAAATCCCAATATTGCTCAATTACAGAGTGCCTGGGTGGAAGTACAGAGAGTAAATATCCAATTTCTTCCCACATATGTAAACCGTACAGTCCATAAGTTCAATTTCGGTATGTGCAAAATCAGGAGACACTTTAGTAGAAGTGATGTTTTTCGAGACAAGAACAGTAATGCTATGTATATAAGGAGATTCATTGCCATAATAACGATATCCTGAGAAGACAGCGCATCTATCGTCAAAGTGAAGGCGTCTCTTGGAGTATGATGACATCAATGTGGTGCATTGTTGCATAATATTGTAAAAGTTCCTGCTGCTGTGTGAGAGAACGACAATTACACTGCAAAATAATTATACTACGCTTGAGTAAGTGACTTAGAAATAGTCTCCACAGGATCTTGATCATGTTATATTTTCCATAAAGCATGTATGGCTTGGCCAAGTGGAGAGGATTTATCTCCGAGGGCAGCACACTGCACTACTTTGACCACAGCTTATCTGAGATGCCGAGCCAATGAGCCTGCATCTGACAGTGGAGCCGGAAGCTGACAGAGAGTTCGTGGTATTCTGATAGCCATTATTGCTGTGAAAGAGAGCTCCGTTGACTGAGGATATCTTGTCAGGATGAAATTGTGAATAATATATAGCCATAGACGAGACAGCTTTGGTAGGAGTCACTCGAAGAAGGCCTTGTGGTATTTTCATGACATTCTTGAAGGGCCTCTGTTTGTTCTGAGATGTCCCAGAGTATGCATCGGACAAGATATGTTTGCGTGGAGAACTAGGTACCGCCGAAAAAGTCTTAACATAGGAGAAACCGATATTGCTAGTGGCAGTGGGTGGGGCGGGATAGGGGGTCTTGCTTGGTTGCAGAATGTCATTTGGAAAAAGAAGTCCATACTGAGAGGCTCTGTGGAACAGTTTGGCGAAAAGTAGTGCCATGTTGTTCCTTGGAATGGGAAGCAGGAGAGAGCTTATGTTTGGCATGTCTGCAAGTTAGATTGTTGGAGGCCATAAGACGTTTTATTTCCAATTCTAGGGTCCAATGTCTGCAGTGGTCTCTATCCGTGGTACAATGTGGACCTGAACAGCTAGGGCAACGATAAACTGGCACAGAGCAATCAGTTAGAGAATGACCTTAACTGCACCGAGGGCAGCACAATTTATTACTACCGCAGATCTGGACAGAGTGCCCAAATCGAAATAAAATTTAGCACACTGGATGATGCTTTAAACTTTGGGTTTCACATCAAAATAATGCTTGTAGATAAGGATGCGATCAGGAAGTAACTGCTCTTGAAAAGTAATTGAAATTAATTTTGTAGGTTTGTAAACGACATGACCCTCTTCAACAAACAGCTTTTTCATGCATTGAATTGTAATGATCTGGAAATGTGACTATGCCTCGCACTATGTCTTCATTCGAAACATTCAAAGTAACTCCATAGACTGAACCCTGTTTTTGAGTAAGTGAAGTCGGAATATAAGCCTTTAGCTAGTTATCAGACCATGTGCTGGACGAGACCAAACGATTCGATCTCGCCCGGAGTATTTCAACTATCTCCTCTGCCATTTCAAAAAGCAATTTTCCGATCTGTATAGGATGTAAGTTCGCTACATTTTCGTCTTGACTTTCAATATATACGACAAAAGGCCCTGACGACGTCGTGAGATATTTGTTCGCAGGTGTTGACCGAGAAGTGGCTGCACCGTTAGTATTGTCAGGAACATCAGACTGATTTTTGTGAAGAGTTCTGACTATTTGGCGATTCAAGAACAATCTCCTTGTCGCCAGACGACGTAGATAGCGAAACAGACCCACTCACCTCCATTTACACTTCGTTGGCTTTGTACTGCTTGTCCGTGGTCATATTTGAGATATGTTAAGTAATATACTTACATTCTGTCATTTTGTGACAGCACAAACGCCGCATTACAGTCGTAATAACGAGACAGACGCCTGGAAAAAACAATTATTATCAATACGGCGTATATAAATGCACAACCGGAGAGGGTCAGTGCCGAGAGAGAAACAGCAATCTCGTCAGTCGACTTCCGAATTCACCGTGTGTTGTCAACACGAATAACACCGAACGATTGTATAAGTTCCCAAGAGAACTTTGTCGGTGCGTCTTGCACACAGCCAGTCCACAGGCGGACTGAAATTTTGTGGCCTTGGAGAGGTATTTGCAAGGAAGGCAGGCACATTCCTGAAGCAGAAAGTTCATTGGAAGCAGGCCGGGATTACACGACGACAAGACAGTGTAACCAGACAAGTTCAAGCGGCATTCCAAAGTTTGTTCCGAACATCGCTTAAGCTATCTGTCTGGCAAACACCGCGCAGTACTGCAGAACTCTGAAGTCATAGAGACGCTTCCAACGGGCACCGTAGACATAAACGGTACAACGCATCGTCGGGTTAAGAGAGTAGTGACTTTCATCAAGGGCAGAAATACTTTCTACCACCTCTTATCCTTGCAGACCTCATACTGGTAACAGAAAACTATGACGTGAAAACTCTGAACATCCTACAATTACATGCCATTAGCTCAGTTTCTGATAACTACTATTTGCACTCGTATGGAGATCCTTATGATACATACAATTACGGTTGAGTAATTTCTACATTGCATATTTCAAGATAGTAAATAATAATTTTATTTTTACACATTAAAAAAATAATAACTTCAATATAGAACAAAACATAAAATCGGTTTGATTTTCGGAGAAACTAAATCTAGTAAATATTAGTTTATTTTATAATTACCATAATAAAATTACAAGCGAAGTTTATTGACATAAAGCAAGGCACCAACCCAAAACACATGCAAAAAAGTAACTCGTTAAAGAAACCAGAAACACTTTTTACCATTAATTATAAAACTAAAAATAAAGCCAGTATTTGTGTGGTAGGGAGACAGTCAAAACACATCAAAGATATCATGTTTATTTTTGTTACTCGGTTAGGTTACTATATACGCAATATGGACGCCGCGGTATCAGTAACAAGCCGACCATAAATTTAGTTTATGTAACAATTTTACTATATAAGAAAAATCACATAATTTGCGACGTTTAAATATTACAAAATTTACACGGAAATCGAGAGATAATGCATTGAGATTGCTGTGAATTTTAGAAAGTAGCCAGATTTTTCATGTTAGGGGGAAATTCGAAAATTCGANATGGACGCCGCGGTATCAGTAACAAGCCGACCATAAATTTAGTTTATGTAACAATTTTACTATATAAGAAAAATCGCATAATTTGCGACGTTTAAATATTACAAAATTTACACGGAAATCGAGGGATAATGCATTGAGATTGCTGTGAATTTTAGAAAGTAGCCAGATTTTTCATGTTAGGGGGAAATTCGAAAATTCGANGATAATGCATTGAGATTGCTGTGAATTTTAGAAAGTAGCCAGATTTTTCATGTTAGGGGGAAATTCGAAAATTCGAACATTTATATTACTTTAAACAATGTTAACTGAGATGATGACGAAGAGTGAGTGAGTAAGTGAAGAGATTTGGGCGGCTCTTAATATCGGGGGTCATGAGAGTCGATGGGCGTGAAGCGAGGTGAGTATGGAGCAGTGCCGGAATGAAGGGGCGGGGGAAACGGGAAATATTCGAGAAAACCCGCCGACCAGCGATGCCGCGATGCGTCCGGCACGATTCCCACTTGCGAAAATCCGCGAGTGTCTCGGCCGGGGATTGAACTCGGTTCGCCTCTGTGGGAGGCGAATGATGACGTAGTGATAGCAAAGTTTGATCAAGCGATTCAATTTCGGGACCTTGCCCGTTGTGTTGAGATGATAATTGAGAAGGTAGTAGAAGAGCACACCAAGAAAGAGCCATAACTCACTGTTTTCTAGCCACAACCGGAAAATGATTATAAGCGTGTATATGTGAAGTTGCGAAAAGTAAGTGCCCTAAGAGTCGAACGAGCAGATTATTTTAAAAACTTGAGTTTTTTTAAATGTTTTCCTTCGCTCATGAGCATGTGTAAAGTCCACTGAACTAACACCGCTTAACATACAATTCGCAACAACTTTTAACGAGGACTTATATGTCATGAAATATAATGCGCATTGCCCTTTTTAAAAAGCACGCTCTATACCCTCCATCCCAAACCTATTGTAGTACCATGTAAATATTTAGATGTACATACGCGTTTGTAATCAGCTATAAATACGCTCTATAAATATGTACAGCTCCGTTTATGTATGGTTGTTATAATTTTCTTCGTTACCTGTAGATTTCTCCAAAGTATACTGGACTACAATTATTTAAAAAAAATNGTATGGTTGTTATAATTTTCTTCGTTACCTGTAGATTTCTCCAAAGTATACTGGACTACAATTATTTAAAAAAAATCAGGTAAATAAAATTATATTTCATTGTAGACAAATGTTTTTTCTATTTTGATGTTTTAATTGATGGCNAAAAAAAATCAGGTAAATAAAATTATATTTCATTGTAGACAAATGTTTTTTCTATTTTGATGTTTTAATTGATGGCCTAATTTCACGGGCATGGTTACCAATATCTCGAGATTTGCACCTCAGCGAATCTCAAACGGATGTGTAATGAATACATTAAGTTTAAGCTTTTACTACGCAGTTCACTGCTGTACAGTGCATAGAATTTATTTTCAGAAAATATTTGCGCTAGGAACTGGCAACCTATATAATTTTATTCGTCCAAAATGCTAGAATTTGCTATAACTGTATTTTTTTCTTCTTCTAAATAGCCACTGAAAACTGTTACGCAATTGTTGCAATGTGAAATTAACTTATTCAATTTCAATTAATTGTATACTAAATTTATTCATCAATTTGAGATGACGCCATTCTCTGATGTATTTTTTTAATTATGGACACATTCGTAAATCGATCGGAGTTGAATTCAGATTTTTCGTGGAGTGCTTTCAGTTCTCTACCATCCCAAACTGTTCTAACGGTATATCCCAAGTCATACTGTACGTTGTACGGCCGAAATTTCCTTGTAGGAGAGTTACGCCTTGATTAAGCTAACATAAGCTTTCTTCTTTATACATGTACTCTTTGTCGGTTCCTGTGCCGCTTTACATCAACACGTGTCTCCTATTACTGGAGTGATGATTTGGGGAGCCATCACATACGATTATCGTCCGTCGTTGGTAGTGACACGGGGGTCGCTGATTGCTCCGTGGTAAACTGAATACATCCTGTGACTGCATGTGCTACTGATCTTCCCTGACTTAGTGCCTAGAAAAAAAGTTGTATGAATATGTCAATTTACAACTATGGCTTATCAGGAGTATTCATGCTACATTTCAACACTTCCTTGGTTTGCTCGGTTATGTGATTTTTTTTCTCCTATCGAATCATATGTGGGGCCAGATTGGACACCAGATTCCTCCATGTCGAATTAAGTATTCTGCAGGATAACTTACGGCGTTTGTTTGATATAATTCTCAAGCATATCGACCCATGTATCTAGGCACGAGGAGGGCCGATGTTGGTATTAAAAGTGGTCGTATTCTCTGCCGCAGTTAGGCGGAAGATTGTCGTCGTCGATGATATAATCACCTGTTTCTTTTGTTTGTACCACCACATTAATACATTTTCGTTTGCACCCAACGGATTTTCTTGGTGCCGCTATTTTTATGGCAATGAGTGTAATTTTATTATGGCAATGGTATACTACTTAGTTTGAAAATCAACTATTATGAAAAAATCGATAGCGCAGAAAGAATATAAAACTGTAACATTTGGAGTATTGTAAATGCGCAAGGGATTATGTAGGCATTAAGATGACTGGAAGTTTTTTTAAAACTATGGATACTATAATATTTTAACGCATTGGGAGGGGCAATACAAAATCGGGATAGATTAATGTATTTATGATTTTCTTATTTCTATTATACCACCGTTCATTTTATTTGTTTATATTTTGAATTTTTTTTACGTAAAATGTAATTATATAAATGAATCGTATTCACAATTTAATTGGGCTAGGTTCATTACATTAAATAATACAATAAAAAGGGAAGAGAAATTATGGAAATAAAGGGAAAATATGAACAACCAACATAAATATGCAAAACAATCAGAAAAAAAGAATAACAAAATCCTCTATTCAGTAATAGTCAATTAAAAAATATCTGTACATGAGTAGCCAAATTGTCAAAACTAAACAAAAAAAAAACTATTAAAAAAATAATAAAAAAACGAACTAGAAGGAAAAGTTATACACAAGAAACCCAACTTTTATCTCTCTTGCAGTCCGACACATGACATATGGTAATATAAACAAAAACCAGAACAAAATATGGAATATAAATACAAGAATATCTACATAAAAAAATCAAAAGTATTCACTGAATGACAGACTCATTAACGCTTACTGCCCAAACTGCAGGTCTTAGAAAAGAAACGAGGAAGTTTTGGAATGCCTTTCCCTTAGTATGTAGGAAGTAAAAGGATAAAAATAAAATAAAAAATATTTCGACCCTTGGGGGATCAAAAGGGTTATAATGTGTTTTCGGAGTATCCATAATATCCATGCTTGGCCAAAAGTCATCGAAGACTAATTTGCCCCCAATTAACTTGCCCAGTAGGGTGTTATATAAGTGAAAGCAAAAACGATTGAACAACACACACGCGTTTGCTGTCATAAAGATTCAAAGAAGAGAGCTATGTGCGATCGAAATGGGCATGATTGTAGAAACCCAAAGTTCGGGCATCCATCAGAGAGATTTCTTAGCAGTTAAATAGTCCTCAGTCCACTTAGAGCGACGTAATTGTCAAGTGGAAACGTTATGAAAGCAATGGCCCCAAGTATCGATCTGGTAGCTCTGGTACGCCCAAATAACAACCAAATCGGAACCAGCGAACTCTGAAACGTGTTGTACGAACGAATAATAAGACAGCTATGTCAACGATTACAGAGGACTTACGTTACATCTCAGGTACAGAGGGCAGCGAAAGGACTCACCGCAGGGAGATGAAAGTACTTCGTTATCAAAGTCGTGTCGCTGCCAGGAAGCCGTTGACCACAAGCACGTCGTTTGGAGTGGCGCATAAAACATCGTCATCGAGCTGTGAAGCAGTGGATGAATGTTTCGTTGAGTAGCGACTATGACATGGCACTCGGATGGACGTATGTGGACTTTGAAGATGCCTGGCGAACGGTATTTACTTGAGTGTGTTGAGTAAACAGTAAAATTTGGTGGCGGCAGTGCAATGTTCTGGGACCGTCTCCCTTGGTTTGGTATTAGCTCATTTATTTTAATCGATGAATAGATATCTGGCATCTACCAACGCATTTGGAACTATATGCTTTCCACACTGAAGCAATAGTTGGAATAGGCTCTTTCCTGTATCAGCCATAAAGTAGCTGATAAGACAGGTTTAATTGCGTTGTGATCTGAAGACCGACTTCAACCACTTGACCCCGATAGGATATTTCTGGGATGAACTGGAGCATCGTTGACGCCAACTGTTGACCACGCTACAGGAGTAATAGAAACAAATTCCACCAGATGTGTACCGGAAATTAGCGGAGAGCTTACTCCGAAAGATTAACACCATAATAATAGGAAAGGAAGGGCCAATATTCTATTAGTTACAAGGCTGGCGCCTTTGGAACCGTCAAAGTTAGGGTGTTTGGTCATTTTTAGCCATAGTGTATATCAACTAAATTTTCCTCAAAATTTCCCTTTTTCCCTTAAAATGTCTCCTTTTTTCCTGAAAATTTCCGTTTCCTCCCCAAAAAAGCACCGATCCACCCAAATGCAGAAACGATCCCCGAAAAGCAATTTTAGATCCATCGGATAGATTTGGAAGGATCGTTTTCAAGGACAGAGCAATGGCAGTCATATTGGTTTTACAGGCATAGGGTATGCCAAATCGATACAAGGGGTTCGGAGTCAGACCTAACCATCAGCTATCTTGGATCTGTCAGCCATCTTATCCACCATATTGGATCCAAGTGACCTTGATCCCAGTGACCTTAAACCCAAAAATCCCTAAATATTTATAAAAAATAGTTAAAATTTTATTTAAAAAAAAATATAATTAAAATCTTAAATGTTTGAACTTAGAGGGAGACGAGGGACTGGAACCGACCAGCAATCATGTTATGACCTCACCCAACCACCATGTTGAATCCAGGTGACCATGACATCGACCCTATAACTGTAACCTTGGATAACCTTAAAAATAAAAACTCGGGAAAAATTGCAAAAATTGTATAAACTCATAAAAGACAGTCAGCATATTACATTTCTGATTACTACCGCCATATTGGATAATGTTGACCTTGACCGTGGTTACTTTGAACCCAAAAATTCGTAAACAATTCCAAAAGATTTCCCAAGAATGAAAAAAATTAATAAAAAAATATAAAAAATTATTTATATTTAATTATTTTTAAAAATATACATTTCCGGAGGTCTCCCACAGAATCGTGTCCAGCAGACGACTGACTCTCCTCTAATCAATTACATTGTGTTAACATACCCTTCCCCAACCCACTCACCATTGGTCTTTCTGACGAATGCGCTCCACCCAACATATTAGTTTTTTCGTTCATCATTTGTTTACATTTTCAACACCTAGGTGGCACTGATGACTCGACCAACATGTAGGATCCGGATAACCTTCACCTTGACCTCACATATGTGACCTTGACCTCGTGCCCATGATCTTGGTTAACCTTGCACCCAAAATGATTTTCTAAAATCTTTTATAAAATCCAATACATTTAAAAAAAAATAAAAAATAAAAATTAAATACATAATTTGTTATCAATATTTTGATAAATCTTGCAATATTTCTATAAATTAGTACCACAATCAGCACCACAATCCACACACCAATTCACACACCAATCCACTCCAATACACACAACATTCCACTCAAATCAACACACCAATACACACGACAATCCACACACAATTCAACACCAATCCACAGACCAATCCACACCAATCCTTCGCTATCTGCACCACAATCGCTCCACATTCTCCACAATCCGCTCCACAATCTTCTCCAAAATCTGCTCCACAATCTGCTCCACAATCCTAATCCTTGGATCAATCCCAATATTTCAATCAATCCCAATCCACAGGCCTATCCACACAAATTCACACACCAATCCACACCAATCTGCTCCACCATCCATTTTACAATCGTTCCACAATCGCTTCACATGCTCCAAAATCGCTTCACATGCTCCACAATCGCTTCACATACTCCACAATCCGCTCCACAATCGCTCCACATGCTTCACAATCTGCTCCACAATCCCAATCCTTCGATCAATCCCAATCCTTCGATCAATCCCATTCCTTCAATCAAACACAATCCTTCGATCAATCCTTCGGTTTGTCCCCCACTCATTCATCAAATTTGTACATGTAGACAGAATTAATGTTTTGTATGCAGTCAACTATCCATGCATTTTTATGCTAAAGTCTTAATTATTATTCTATATGCAGATATTCCCGCTAATAGTCGACACGAGTGTGAAACGAGCTAGATTATCGCGTAGATTTCGTTCCAGCCGCTCGTGGTGGTCACATTGAACATTTATGAATGTATGGTAAACAAACCTCATGCTTCTACGGTTCATTTGATTGGTCAATCAAGGTTGTAGGTTGTTTGGTTGTGATGTTAAAGGCCTTCAAAGTTGGAGTATTCTTTTATACTCATCCTGTAAAACTCCTGCTACAAAGAAAAGAAAATTTAATATTGAGGATGAAATAGGAATTGAAGACGATCATAAATATAGCATAGATGAAAATGAACATGAGGACAATAATATTGTTGAAGACGATGATGGCGATTTTCTATATGCACGGACACACCCCTCCAATAAATTTGCTGCAATGAGCGACACGAAGAAGGCAGAAGACGCCGAGAATACTGGCTACCTATTTCTCGAAGACCCGAATGAACTTGTTGATAGACTCAGATATTTTATTGACCTTCAAAAATGTGGGCATTTCTCACGCATTGTTGAGATATCTTCAATCATTAGTAAACTGAATGAACAGGGATATATCTCATGATGTGATGAACTGCTTTCATCTGAATTTGTAATGGTTTTTGTTTATTTGTGTGTGTCGTACCCTTCTATCCCTCACAACTTTAAAGTGGTGCTATGAACACTCGACTATTAAGGGAAATATCGGCATATAAATGATAATAAAGACTTAAGTATAAAAATGCACGGATAGTTGACTGCATACAAAACATTTATTCTGTCAACATGTACAAATTTGAAGACAGTTGGCGAACGAATGTAATTTCTATACATATGGGTGAGGGACAAACCGAAGGATTGGGATTGATCGAAGGATTGGAATTGATCGAAGCATTGCTATTGATCGAAGGATTGCTATTGATCGAAGGATTGGGATTGATCAAAGGATTGGGATTGATCGAAGGATTGGGATTGATCAAAGGATTGGGATTGATCGAAGGATTGGGATTGATCGAAGGATTGGCATTGTGATCCAAGGATTTGGATTTATCCAAGGATTGGCATTGATCTAAGGATTGGAATTGATAGAAGGATTGGGATCGTGGAGCGTATTATGGAGCGATTGTGGAATGAATTGTGAAGCATATTGGTGTACATTGGTATTTGGATTGGTGTGTGGATTGGTCTGTGAATCTGGATTGATCAAAGGATTGGGATTGATCCAAGAAATGGGATTGTGGAGCAGATTGTGGAGCATGTTGAGCGATTGTGGAGCAGATTGCAAAGGATTAGTGTGGATTGGTGTGTGGATTGTAGTGGATGGGTGTGTGGATTGTGGTGCTGATTGATGGAAATATTACGAGATTGATAGAAATATTGATAAAAAAAAGAGTAATTAATTATTAATTTTTATTTTTCAATATTTTTGGGAATTTTTTGGATTTATAAAAGATTGTAGAAAATTTTTTATGTGGAAGGTTAACCAATGTCATGGGCACGAGGTCAAGGTCATAGATGTGAGGTCAAGGTGAAGGCCATCCAGATCCTACATGTTGGTCGGAGTCATCAGTGCCACCTAGGCATGGAAAATGTAAATAAATGATGAACGAAAAAAACAATATGGTGCGTGGAGTGCGTTTGTTAGAAGGACCAATGGTAAGCAGGTTGGGGAGAGGAATGTTAATATAATGTGATTGATTGGAGGGGGGATCAGTCGTCTGCTGGACACGGTGCTTTAGAAATCCCCCAGAAATGTAAGTTTAAAAAAAATTGAATTTTTTTAAAAAATATTTTAATTAATTTTTTATAAATTCTTAGCAAATTTTTGAGATTTTTGGGTTAAAAGTCAAATATCACCAAGGTCAAGGTCAAATGTAAAGGTCACTTCGATACAATATGGCAGTAGTTGTCAGTAATTCAATATGCTGGCTGACTTATGAATTTATTCAATTTTGACCATTTTTCTCGAGTTTTTGTTTTTAAGGTAATCTAAAGTCACATTTATAGTGTCAAGGTCATGGGTAAAGGTAAGGTCACATGGGTTCAACATGGTGGTCGGTTGTCGTCATAACATGGTGGCTGGTGAGGTTCAGTCCCTCATCTTGTAAGCCCAAACATTAACAATTTTTATTTTATAATTTTTCAAAACGATTTTTTTAAATATTTAGAAAGATTCGAATCTTTTTGGAGAATTTTTTGAATAAATTTTTGGGTTCAAAGTCAATGGTTACCTGCGTAAAGGTCAAAGGTCAAGATCACTTGGGATAAAATTTGGCGGTAGTCAGTAAAAAAACTGGTATAGGCGTGCGTATGCAAATAACAGAGGTATGGAACCAATCAGAGTAACGTGATGCGGTCGGCAGCTAGATCGGTTACTGCTGCTACAATGGCAGGTTATCAAGATTTAAGTAAGTTTGAGCGTGGTGTTATAGTCGGCGCACGAGAGATGGGACATAGCATCTCCGAGGTAGCGATAACATTTGGATGTTCGCGTACGACCATTGCACGAGTGTACCGTGAATATCGGGAATCCGGTAAAACATCACATCTTTGACATTGCTGCTGCCGGGAAAAGATCGTGAAAGAACGGGACAAACGACGACTGATGAGAATCATCAAACGTGGCAGACGTGCAACCCTTTCTCAAATTGGCGCACATTGGATTTGTGGACTGCCCTGCAGGATTCATGGTGTGAATTGCCTCCTGCATACCTTCAGACATTAGTCGAGTCCATGCCAC
>NQII01004406.1:28490-121119 GCA_002778355.1 Clitarchus hookeri
GGGGGGGGGGGGGCTACACGATATTAGGCAGGTGTGCCAGTTTTTTTGGCTCTTCAGTGTATATATTGCTAAGCCCTGACGTTACGTATAAATTGCTTAACAGAATGATTCACACCAAATTATTCAAATAGCTTGAAAAGCTCAAGTTACTAAGTCACACGTTCACGCACATAATGCCAGTAATAAAAAAAAATCCATAATCGGGACTATAAATAACACCCGGTTCATTCCCCTCGTTTTATGGCTAAAGTTTACAGAGGGGCCGTTATTCAAGCATCCTCATGATTTTTAAGCTACTCACACGAGTCAGTCATCGGGAGTTTTTTCCCCCCACTATTACGGATTTGGCAGTCTCTCAGTAGTCAGGATGCTCTTCATATGAAATCTTTCATGTACTTAGAATAGACATAATCTCGCTCTAGTTCACTAGTTCATACAGTTCCCTTGGCACTGGACGCGACGAAGCGACAATACTCTACCTGGATTCACGTTCGAGAGTAAGAACACAAGAAATAACTCTTTTGGAGGTTTTGTACGTGAGTTTTCTATCAAAGCCACAACTGTACAAATGTTACGCTCGGAACTGTGTTTCACTGATAGACATGTAGTTGCAGGGCTTGCGCACAAATAGCTGTTTAACATGACTCAGAAATTGAAAATACACTATCACCTAAACTACAAGCAAAAAGTTGTGGAAGGAAACAAAATCGTTATAAGTGTGGTTTCGTAATGAGTATTTATAAGATCTTATTAATAATTATTTTAGAAGTGCATGCGGTTATTTTTCCCAAAATGCGCACCACATGACATTTTATAAAATGTAGGTTATGCACTTAGGGTCATTGATAGAATTGATAGAATCCCAAAACAGGGAAATGTGTTAAACATGGGGATAAGTTATTGAAGCTTGGGTAGAATAATAGTAAATAGTGACTTTAAAACCAGGGAAAAAGACTGGCTGTAAGATTGCCCATATTAAGCCACGTGCACACCCACACAAACAAACAAGACTATTTATTATATTTGTTATCTGAGTACGTATGTCAGAGTAAGTCGTGTCTACTTACAAACGTTCCAGACTTCGTAAACGACTAAAAGCGCCTGGGTCTAACTTTTCAATCTTGTTGAAATGAAGGTATCTGTAACGACAGCGAGCATTCAGTCAACTCTCTTAGTGTTTAGACATATCTCCCCTTCACACAGTTCCTGTCATCACTGTGACCACAGGTGACAGACAGAGCCAGTCGTTATTTTTCACGACCACAGCGATCGCAATTTATTGCAAAGTATGAAGTATTTATACATTAATATTATATGCATAAATTAAGATTAATTCTACGTGATATGCAGCACACTTTTACCGATGCTGAATTCGATAATCGAGCTTCCGTCCGCGTGTGCGACCGAACCTTACATTTCGGAAACGACGTCGAAAACATACTTTATCTGTCTCTCATCTGTGGTCTGAAGTACATACTCCATTGCCTTTATTATTACTTACAGGCGCTCTAGCGAAGGCATATTAGAAAAAGTTTCAGAGTCAAAATCGACGATTTCATTAAAATGAAGGTATCTGGGAACAAATAAAATAAATACCACAAATAAATAAAAATTAAACAATAACACACATAACAAAAGTAACAAAATAATTGCATTTATGTACCTGCAGATACTTTTAAGAACTAAAATTAGAATAAACTAAATTCAAACGGGCTCGAATGTTTAAAAGAAACAGCTGATTAATGAAACATAGACGTTAGTGCCATAAACAGTGCAACACACAATAAGGCATAATTAACAAAAACAAACATTAATTAGTCATAAAAAGTTCATAAATGATAGCAGTGTTAATTTTTTTTTTTTTTTTTTTTTAGAATAAGGCTTGTTTCAGATTTTTGTATAATACAGTCCACAAATTCTAGCTGCACAATTATGTATCGATTATCCGACATAGAAAGGGTATACATATTTGCTAAAGAAATCCAAAAAACATACATTAATAAACGTATCCAGCAACACTACTTTCGACGTCCCATTTTATTTTTTTTTCTGCAGTGTTACCTGAATTCTCCTGCAGATACATGAATTTAAAAAAAAGTGACGTAAACTGGGCTCACTTTGTGACAGGATGAAATATTTGTGACAGGCAGTATTCGAATTTCCCTTCAATTCAACGAGGAGCTTCAGATATTCAGTGACTAAAATTGGCACCACAGACACATGAAACAGTTCAAATGGAATTTAGAGGAATTTGAATGGGACGTTTATGTAAGTATATATGTATATATATATATATTAGAGTCACAAAGCTTTACACCTGGTCAAAACGTGACTCCAGTTTACTGAAAATAAATCAAGGTAATGGAATAAAATACGGTGTTAAAAATGTCCGTATATTCACGGAAAATTGATAGAAAATGCGCAGTTAATAAATGGAAACGCGGTCCGTACTGAGAAAAAAACGGAACCTAGTTCCATACATATAAAATACAGAACCTCTCCATATTCTCAGTTGTTTCGGGTTTCAAAGACGAATATTGCCGAGGATACACGAAACGTTCTTCGCCTCTGTAACTAGTAAATAGTAGTTTTTTCTGCGGCAGTTAAGAATTTAATCCGTTTTTACCTGAACCTTCAGACATCTTAAACAGAAATAAACACTCCAACATAACCAGAAACTTAAAAGTGGCGTGCGTTGCTAACATATGAATTACTTGTTTAAACCGATTTATCACGTGCGAGTTGCTAGACGAATGGTTAGCGTGCTTGACTGAAGCACTCTGCGGTTCGTGTTGAAGATCTGTTTCATAACATACATTTTATTTATATATAATTTTAATTTCTTTTATATTCACAGTGAAATATCCGCATCATAAAAATTAAACTTTACTCTTGTGATCACAATTAATGTGCCTGAAATACAAAAATTGCTTTAAATAATTCAAAAGTAATTTATAATTCACGAAGGTATATTATGCACGTATATTATATTTTGAAATGCTGAAGTAATACACAATAAGACGTCAAATTGTTTACAACAAACAATATTTCTATGTCGGCCCTGTTCATGACTAAAAGAAAATCTGAAATCACTAAATAATTTTTAGCGTACTTTTCACAGATTACGACTTTCCTATCTGTATGCTTGTGTGTATATAAAAACTTTGGATATTTCAGGTTAGTAAACCCTATCATTCAAGACATTAAACTGTTAACATCTGAAATTTATGTTCCGAATCCTACCTCCGTAATGCAGCTAGTTGCATGCTAGCTTATAGTACGAGGTTTTCTGGGTTCGAATCCTGGGTAGGGCACGCGTGTATTTGTAGTTGTCTCACTACTGTTGCACATGCTTATGGTTCGATCTCTAATGACATTGCTGTTAATGCAAAGTTATGGCCTACTTACCATTTAATCTTTCAAGAACTTCATAAAAAATTATTTACTCCCATGTAGAAGAAAGCAGTCTCATTAGTTTATCTGTAACTTCTTGTTAATAATTAAAATCAATAATGATTTTTAAAAAATTCTGAAATTAATAGTGTATATAAAATAAGTTATCTTACATACTGGCTGTAAACACTTACTACGCCATGGAGAGAAAGAGAGATAAAAAGAGAGAGAGAAAGAGAGAGAGAAAGAGAAAGAGAGAGAGAGAGAGAGAGAGAGAAATGTGGAATCCTCGCTGTTATGAAGCCATCAGGCCTTAGCTGAACGGCCTGCCTGATCACACCTTCAAACATAGAACCCGGACACGAGCGTGATTGCAATAACACCTTGCGAAAAACAGTTGCACAAATCCCCTCCACCGGCCAGTAAACGGGGCCGAAAATGTTAAACAACGCATCCGATATAAGCCAGCATAACACCGGAAGCGGCGTCCTTTGTCGTCGGGCTACTGGAACGAGAAGATCACTGAAGATGGGTGTGTCCGCCGTCGTTAACCGCCTCCTAGAATCAGCCTCCGGCAACGTGAACAAGGTCGTGACTTTCCAATTAAATTGTAATAGTAATGGCGGGAGGTAATAATATTTAATACAATTAATTAGCATCTTGGTGTTCTATTAAAGCTCCCCCGATCAGTAGTCACGTAAATAGTTAATGTATAATCTTTACGTTCAAAAAACTCCATCTTATACTGCTGTGCTCTACCTAATCATGACTCATTATTTAGCTACGCCCATTACACACCCTGTCATGTATGAACTACATAAAAGATAATTAGTAACATCGCGCAACAACACCGCAACTTGTCTCCATATACATATTTAATTATACATAGTTTTCACCTTTGTGGAGCAGAGATTCTAAGCCCCTTGGGGATGTGTAGTTGCCTCTAGCCAGTATTAGAGTTCCTTCACTAATTGCCTGACTGTTCAGAACGCGACGATATGTAGCGGCCCTTATTAGTCATTGTTAACGTGTATACCAGTGCCAAACAACGCGGATTCGTAGAACTTACAGGTGCTGCAACACTGAACCGCTCAAACATTCACTGATATATTTTATTCCAGAATCGCGCAACAGAATATAAAATCGCTGGGTGCGTCTGCCCTTATTGATTATGTAAATACCGCGCGTAGATAAATTGCAGGATCTAGTTCCAATCCGAAAATGGTGCGGGTTGGATTTAGGTAATTCAAAAGGCAGCACTCGTATTTCATTATAAGTGAAAAACGATGGATCATACCGTAAAACCATAGCACAGTAAGAATTACACAATCGCCAGTATTCAGTACATAATCGTTATTGTTTAGTCAGTTTCAACGAGTTATTCGGCGGGAAACTAACAGATTGTTTATCAGGATACGTCGAGCATAACATGTACATTACTAACAAGCATCCAAAATATGAAGTACAGATGGTTCCTAACAACAAAATTATTCTTACAAAACGATTGTATTTAAGTACAGTATATACAGAGTCGAACCATATTATTATAACCACCCGCTAGTATCCAGAGTAACCGCCCTTTGCAACACGGATAGCAGCTATACGAGCTGGCAGTGACTCAGTCAGGTGCTGATAGGTCTCCACGGGTATCTGGAGCCATGCTGTCTGCAGTGCGTCCCACAACTGTTGCCGGGTGCGTGGCGGAGGAGACAGACGGCGAACACGACGATCGAGGTGGTCCCACAGATGTTCAGTTAGATTAAGATCGGGGCTGTTTGGGGGCCAGGGACGTACTTTAAAGTCTAGATCGTGCTCTTCCAGCCACGTGCAGACACTTCTAGCCGTGTGGCAAGGCGCATTATCATGCTGGAAGAGCCCATCTTCCCAAGGAAAGACAATCATCATGTTGTACGGGTGGACGTGAACGCCGAGGATGGATTCATAACCAATCGATCAAGAGTGCCTTCCGCACGGATTATGGGACCTAGAGAATATCACGAGAACATTCCCCAGACCATAAAACTGCAACCACCGCCTTGTGTTCATCCAAAAATGGACGCAGGGTGTCGGTTCTCCGACGTTTCTCGCCAAACATGCTTACGTCCATCCGTTCTATGCAGCTAAAAACGTGACTCGTCGGAGAAGGTTACACGTTGCCAATCAGCAGCCGCCCAGTCGCCATACTGTCGAAAAAATTCCAGTCGTTTTCGTCGATGCACCTGCGCTAGCCAGGGTGCAATCATCCTCCGTCTACTCCGGAGCCCCATTCGCAGAAGTGTTCGCTGAACTGTTGCGGTAGATACGTTTCTAGATGCCCCCTGGTTTATTTGGACGGTGAGCTGTTCCACTGTAGCCTGTCGGTTGGCCTTCACGCACCGTCGTAGTCTATGTTCACCTCAGTCATCAATGTCGCGTTGAGCTCTGCAGTTTCCACGATGGTTATTGCCAATGGTGCCATTCGTCCACTCACGATACACCTTTACCACAGAGGGACGCGAGCAGGTCACAAACATAGCTGTTTCCAAAATGCTGCCCACTTGGCCCGAAAGCCGATGATCATGCATAAAAACCAAATTAATTAGGTATATTTTTTATTAATTTCTAACGTAAAGCCAAGAATACCTTCAACACAGTAGCTCAGAAACCTAACAATTAAGTGTTTCTTTAGAACCCAAGAAACTAACTTCGTCTACAGAATTAAACACATAATGTATTAGCGTAAGTGAAATTGCGCTGCGATCTTTTAGATATAAGTGTATTGGAATTATGAAAGGCTGTGTGTAATGTTTTGCGTCTCGCGGCCCAAAAAGGTGGTATCAACATAGTGCTCCAGTTTTGAGTTAAGCTGTGAGTGGGGTCTGAACCATGGCATGGGCTGAACAAATGGGTAACATTTTGGAAATTACAGAATAACCAACAAATTATGATGCCGGTATAAGGCTGGGTTAACAAAATTTCATTCGCGAAACACACAAGACAGAATAGACAAAAAGCATAAGCAGGTTACCCTTTGGGAGAATATAGGTGCTTAGTATATCTAAGAAAATTTTATTTCAAGTACACTGCAGAGCCAAAAAAATTGGCACATCTGCCTAATATCGTGTAGAGCCCCCGCGAGCCCGCAGAAGTGCTGCAAGACGACGTGGCATGGACTCGACTAATGTCTGAAGGTCTGCAGAAGGCAATTCACACCATGAATCCTGCAGGGCAGTCTACAAATCCATAGTATTGCGAGGTGGCGGAGATCTCTTCTGAACAGCACGTTGCAAGGCATCCCAGATATGCTCAATAATGTTAATCTCTGGTGATTTAGGTGGCCAATGGAAGTTTCTAAAGTCATAAGAGTGTTCCTGGAGCCACTCGGTAGCAACTCTCGACGTGTGGGGTGTCGCGTTGTCCTGCTGGAATTGTCCACGTCCGTCGGAATGCACAATGGACATGAATTGGCACAGGTGATCGGACAGGATGCTTACGTATCTGTTACCTGCCAGAGTCGTATCTAGACGTATCACGGGTCCCATTTCACGCCAACTGCATANACCATGACAGAGCCTCCACCAGCTTGAACAGTCCCCTGTTGACATGTAGGGTCCATGGATTCATGAGGATGTCTCCATACCCTTACATGTCCATCCGCCCGATACAATTGGAAACGAGACTCGTCAGACCAGGCAACGTGTTTCCAGTCATCAATAGTCCAATGGCGGTGTTGGCGGGCCCAGGCGAGGCGTAAAGCTTTGTGTCATGCACTCAACAACGGTACACGAGTGGGCCTTCGGCTCCGAAAGCCCATATCAATGATGGTCCATTGAATAGTTCGCACGCTGGGACATGTTGATGCTCCAGCATTGAAATCAGTGCCAATTTGAGAAAGGTTTGCACGTCTGTCAAGTTTAATAATTCTCATCAGTTGTCGTTTGTCCCTTTCGTCCAGGATCTTTTTCCGGCAGCAGCGATGTCGAAGATTTGATGTTTTACCGGATTCGCGATATTCGCGGTACATTCGTGAAATAATCGTACGCGAAAATCCAAATTTTATCACTTCCTCGGAGATGCTATGTCCCATATCTCGTGCGCCGACTATAACACCACATTCAAACTCACTTAAATCTTGATAACCTGCCATTGTAGCAGCAGTAACCGATCTAGCAACTTTGCCAGATGCTGTTGTCTTATATAGGTGCTGCCGACCGCATCGCGATACTCTGATTGGTTCCATACCGGTTATTTGCATACACACGTCTATACCAGTTTTTTTGGCTCTCCAGTGTATATCACCCAAGATAATAGAAAAATCCAAACAACCATTATAAAGCAAAAACTTAAAATAAAATGTACCGATGTTTCCCTCTGACTTTCACTTGTCAATGGACTATTATCAACTTAACCACGTGTTTTGGAGATGAGAAACGCCAACCTTTGCTGGCCACTCTTCTCACTGCGCCATTGCAGAAGACACCTGACTTTACTGGCCACCCTCTTCACGGTGCCACTGCACGAAATACTGGCCTTTGCTGGACACCCTCCTCATTGTGCAGCTGCATGGAACACCGGCCTTTGCAAGCCGCCATACTCACTGTGCCACTGCACGAAACACCGGCCTTTGCAAGACATACTCCTCTTTGTATCACTGCATGGAACACCGGCCTTCACAAGACATCCCCCTCATTGTGCCACTTCATTGAACCCCGGCCTTTGCTGGGCATCCTCCTCATTGCACCACTGCATGGAACAACGGCCTTTGCTAGATATCCTCCTCATTGTGCCACTGCATGGAACATCGGCCTTTACTGGACATCCTCCTTATTGTGCCATTGCATGGAACACCGTCCTTAGCTAGATATCCTCCTCATTGTGCCACTGCATGGAACACCGGCCTTTGCTGGAAATTCTCCTCATTGTGCCACTGCATGGAACACTGGCCTTTGCTAGACATCCCTCTCATTGTGCCACTGCAGGGAACACCGGTCTTTGCTGGACATTCTCCTCATTGTGCCACTGCATGGAACACTGGCCTTTGCTAGACATCCCTCTCATTGTGCCACTGCATGGAACACCGGCCTTTACTGGGCATCCTCCTCACTGTACCACTGCAGGGAACACCGGCCTTTGCTGACCACCCTCCTCACTGTGCCATGCTGGCCACCTCCCTTACTGTGCCAATATTAGGAATACCGACCTTTTTCGCCAATATCACTGTGCTACTATGTGGAATACCGACCTTAGCTGGCCATTCCCACTGCACCACTGCAGGGAACCGATGTTTCGCTTTATTAGTGAATCCTTCAGCACAAATGACTGTCCAAAAAGCCAATGCGATTCTATTTCTGACCAGCTACATTATTTTTTCCAAGTTGTTCTAAACGTGAACTTGTATTGGGAAAATGTAGGTTTTGTAAGCATTGAGGACTGACACAAATAAAAAAAGAAACTTTATGGGACTCGCCTACTTGGTTCAAGAAATTATTTAAGCAGAGCTTAAGAAACGAAGAATTCATTTCAAAGCTGTTCAGCATTATTGAGTGGTGTTTGCTTACAAATAGCATTTAAGAGATTAATTCATGCCCACTATGAATATTTCTATTTCCTTGTAATATTTTTTCTGAGGACAATGTTATAAAAATTTCCCTTAGACGCTAAAACATAGTAATGGAAATAACGAATTTCCAAAACAAAATTTTGTCGTGTGCTGGTTGCAGTAGTATTCGAAAATGGTACCTTGTCCATTGATAAGTTTTGATTTTTCGTTTATCTCTTAAGAGTGGTTTAAAGCAAGAAAATATATTTTCCATAATAGGTGTCTCACAATTATCTTTGCACAAAACATCGGCAGTATAATATAACATTTTGAATCTTCAGCTCAAAATGACGCAGTCGCTGCATTTAAAGTCCCATGGTAACACTAGTGCCTTGTATGTAGAGACGACGAGGCTCATTTGTGCCTGTGGCAGTATCATCCTTAGCTCATAATTTCGTCTGCTTTCCTAACACGCAGAATTGCTCCTGATATGACCTAGTGTGTTTTGTCAAGTGTAAGCACACTTAATTTGTATTCCAGAGGTCGTAGGTTCCAGCGCACCCCACTAATGCCAGAAGTATTTTTCTTAAGCACTTCCAATCATTACTCCAGGCAAATGCCTGTGTACATTCACAATTAATCAAATATTTTATATCTGATTAGTCTCTAAGTATGTTATAGGTCCCGGGCAGGAGGAATTCTGCAGTAGCGATGCAAAGATGTTGATGTATGGAGTGGCATTGATGGTAGCATCACGCTCCAAGAATTCAAGCAAATGTTCTCAATTATGGAAGAAAAGCGTAATGATTATGCTATTTTTGGAAGGAAGCTACCCAGAATGTTTCCACTGCGTGTTGGGATGGCAGTTTTTAAAGTCATAGTGATGTCGGACGTCTCGTCCCTTGTCACAAAGAGAAGGAAATCATCGCACGTCACTCAGTAGCGATCAAGATTATATTGCCATCTGCACACATGCCGCTTATTAGTTCTGCTATCTTGTTTCCTGGGATTTACTGGACGCAGATCTATCATGTGGTATCATATGGGCACTACCGTGGTAACTGCGCACCACAGTGGGCAATCGCTCTTCTGTGATCGTCTATCAGCCTGCACTCGCTCATCAACCATCTGGATATTGGCTGCCGTGATGAAGACATGGGACTCTATTCGTCATGGGTAATCCTGTATTGACGACCGACCTCCTCGAATCCTCGACATAAAATTCTTGATTAAGGAAGCACTTATACAATACTGGCCATGTACAGCGTCCATTCTGCGACGATNATCCTCGACATAAAATTCTTGATTAAGGAAGCACTTATACAATACTGGCCATGTACAGCGTCCATTCTGCGACGATTGTCCACCGCCATGTGTATTCGGCTGAGAGAAATCGTATGACACATTTGTTCTTTGAAAGGCTCCAGCACTTGCACTGACATTGACGTGCACTGCGCCAAGGCCGGCTCATCCATTCCACCACATAAAGCATGTGGCGTAAACTGTCTGTTGTGGTTTGTGGGAGTGGCGTATTGCCAACGGTGAAGTGTATTGTCACATGTGCACATTCGCCACTTTAATTTTACATGCCTCACTATCTTATAANGTATTGCCAACGGTGAAGTGTATTGTCACATGTGCACATTCGCCACTTTAATTTTACATGCCTCACTATCTTATAAATATGCATAAATGCATACAATTTGTGCATGCATTTATGTATTCTGTATACAAGATCCCACGGTCTAGGTATTATTTGTAGCATTTAGATATTAGAAAATTGTACATTTTCGACCTGTGCTAACAAATTTTTAAAACTGAAATTTCTTCATATGTTTTTTTTAAACCGATTAAAGAAATCTCCCCTCATAGTTCTTTGTATTACTTTTATATGTAGTTAGTATGCAACCGAAAACCATTTCTGAAACAACAGTACATAAAAACTGAACACTATATGAGATAAATATAAAAATATGGTATTTTTGGGCATCCATCGCTTTCAACGTGTAAGCTATTTTGCCAGTGCAGCGGACATCATTTAGTTGTAAAGCAGTCATTTCACCACCAACTCGCGGGGAGTTGCTTTAGAGACAATGACTCTGGGGTCACAGCCCAGGTCGTGGATGAAGAGGGTTCCCTAGTCCTTCGCCAGGCTATTCGCAGAACGCGTTATTTCCAGACACGCCCAGACCTCTCTGCAATCCGGACTCCGCTGCATCACGCAAAGCACTAACTGGCGACTGTTCAGGCACCACGGCGCGGTGTTTCCGGGGATGTGACTCACTCAGTCCGTGTGGTGGGCGGTACGGCTGACTATAGCCTGAATATGTTATACACATTCGCCTCTACGACCTCCTCGTCAAGGTTTGTTTGATTTATTTAGTCGCGTACATAGTGAGTAAAACATTTTTTTTTTAATTTCTAATCCAAAATTACTGGTCCGAAGACAGAATTTGTCGGATTTACGTCAGATCTATTTTGTATTTGATTGAATGTTCAGTTTTAAGTGTCGCATCGGGGCTGTCGTGTCGTGCTTGTCGAGCATATATGATTCCGGTTTTACGCCAACAGTGTAAACTCTTTCAAAGTTAGCTAGTTAGCTGTTGGTCATATTAACACACTGACGCTGTCTGGCCAGGTCGCCAAACAGCATGTCAAGCTTTAACTGTGTAAAATACTTTTTTTTTTATTTAAACTTTAATATTTTTGTGTGTTGTGTAGGACACATCCAAATTGGGATTTCTATTTCTAATGTGTATATCTTGAGAGTGAAAATTACCAAAGCGCGAGTTTTTACCTGCAAAATGTTCGGATCAGAGCAATAAGAGTAATGCAGGAACGTTCAGCGCACACCTCTATCATTTGGCCATAAAATGTCTCCGCTGGAAGTCTTAGAGGCAAGTTGATAATGGAAAGACTGCATACCCCTTTTCAGTGTCCGGTATGTAGAGACTATGAGACATGTGACGCGCATGCCTATGTGGTCTCTAGAGCTCCCGCGCTTCTTGCCCTCCCGACACGCAAGCTGGCTTCAGCCAGTCAACACCTTTAGCCACTGTAAACCGACCTCTGTGACATAAAAATCTGGGAAGCCAGTCAGAAGTATGAGGAGCTCTACGTTCGAATCTCAAGCAAGCAGATCGTGAATGCGATAGATGTCCGAGTTTTAACTATAAAATAAAAATAACAGTAAACAAATTCTAACAAAAAAAAACTGATTGGTTCACCTATGAAAACGGCATTTCTTTCTGTTATAATTAACAGACAAATGACACCACGCGATGCTGCATGGTATGGCTGAAATGGATGCAAGAAACCCGGATCAAGAAATGTTATTTTTTTATAGACAACAGTGTACTTTAATTCTAGGGATGTGAAATATTTGTAAAAATTTCAAAAACTCCCAATATTATTTAGCAGTGGGGTTTAACTGATGTATATATTCACAACCGTGTTTATGATGCTTTCCACACATTTAGCTTCAAGTTTCAAGAGAACTAAATCGGACACGATAACAAAAAAAAAAAAAAAAACCTTGTGAAAATAGATCGTGGACCTGCTGAAAGTCTTGCGTTTGACGTGGCATCATAGTTGAAAATATTGTAAAAGTAACCCTGGAGCTAGGTTTTCAAAGCAGAAACACGCAAATTTTATGTTTATTTTTATTTCACATGTCAATATTTTCTGGCCCATGTTGCTGTACCCGGCTAACGTTGAGCAAAGCTGAAAATTCACTGTAGCTTGACTGTTATGACACCTTAACAATTGCATTAATGCATACAATTTCAGCTTTGTGGTGTTATTTCTGACACACTAAAATTACCAGCACCAGGAAAAATTTTCACGGTACAGTTACGAACACCTTCATAAATATTAATTACTATCCACAACTTCCCGTAATAATTTCCAACTTTACTCAAAAGCTCAACGATGGAAGCGAAGGATGGTTGCAACCAACAACTTTAAGTAGTAAGTACTTTCTTTACTAAATACTAAGGCACAGTTTAGAAGCGAACACAATCTTAACACGTATTTCAGGAAATTCACATATATGTCACTCTGTGGTAGGAAAACCGTGCGAACGCACGGATGTGTACCAGTTCAGTAACTTAAAAAGGCCAAGATATTAGAATGTACCGATACAAAACAATAATGAACGTGATAATAGTGCTAGCCATCAATTAAAACATAATCAGTTAAAAAGATATTTCGTGGTATGCCCACTGAATAACGTTGTTACGCTTCCTGTTAATTTCATAATCAACTAAATTTAGAGCACATATTCACTTTTAGAAGCAATCAGATTCCGTTACACACGTATGCGAAAACGTGAGCATATTCTCGCTTTGCTGATACACTTCTGCCGCCACTGTTGTCACTTTCCTTGCTACATAATGCAATCTTTTCTAATAAACGTTACGTTATTTTTATAAAGTTCTAGCCAACTCCTTATTATTTTTTGTTATTTCTACGCTATTATTATTCTTTCTTCTCACAATAATTTCTGGCAGTAAAAATTTTTTCATTAACATAGTGTTAACTAATTAAGCTTTAACGAAATATTGAAAACCAAAATCCTCAATGCCTTCCTTATTTACCAATAATTAGGGCCCAAAAGTAGCACTAACTAAACAAAACACGCGGATTTAAGGTTTCGACAATTTTGTAAAAGCTCTAAAAGGGAATTTGGTTCACTAAATTATTATAACGTACACTTTAGTAGTTATTAGACATAGTAGAGACAGTAGACATGGATAACCGTAAGCTAACGATTTTGACACTATTAGATTTTAGCAAAGCATTTAATTCCGTTGGCCATAAGCTTTTACTTGCAAAGCAGAAATAGCATTTTAATTTCTCCGAAATATCGTTAGAATGGGTTAAAAGTTACTTGCGTGGCCGTTATCAGAGAGTTGTCTGCGGAGAACAGCAGTCCGCCAGGCGCACAGTTGAAATAGGAGTTCCCCAGGGCTCTGTTCTGGAACCCCTACCATTTCTATTCTATTCATGACCTCCCTCAGTTACTAAAACATTGTAAATGCCATCTTTATGCAGACGACTTTCAAATATACCTTCCNCTATTCATGACCTCCCTCAGTTACTAAAACATTGTAAATGCCATCTTTATGCAGACGACTTTCAAATATACCTTCCTTCGCATCTCGGTAATATTACATCAATTGACACAATTAACCATGAATTGTCAAACATCTTAAAATGGCTAATAAAAAAACTGGCTACAATACAACCCTAAGAAATCCCAGATCAGTGTAATTGGACCCAAGAAACTACTCCAATCGTCACTAGCACTCCAAATATCATACTTAATGGTGAGGCGATTCCTCCATCACAGTCCGTAAAAAACTTAGATGTAATANCACTAGCACTCCAAATATCATACTTAATGGTGAGGCGATTCCTCCATCACAGTCCGTAAAAAACTTAGATGTAATATTAAGTGAAACTTATAATGGAGACAAAATGTCACATCTGTAGACAAACAAATTTGACTATACATTCATTAAGAAGGATAAAAACATTTTTACCCACGAAATTAATGAAAACTTTCCCAGAATTATTAATAATTTCACGCTTTGATTATGCTGATATAAGCGAATACAAAACAACTGTGTACGTCTTATTTTTAATCACCCAATACAGACATACTCTTTTGTGGCTTGATTTAAGAAATCGACGTTCATTGCACAAGATCTGCTTGTTAAAGAAATTATTTTTTACTGGACGTCCTCAATATCTTTTGTCTCGTTTCTTACCGCCCAATCCTTCAAACAATCGTTCATTCGATCAACAAAAACGTCTAGTACCAAAACACAACTAATTATTCGCTTCATCTTTCATCGTTACCGCAACCAAACTCTGGAATTGCTTACCTCAAGAAAGAAGCAAGATATACGATTTCAATCACTAAATGCAAAAAATTATGCCGGAACAGCTTGGTCACGTTATCAATATTAAATAAACGTGAAAAATGGGGTTGAAATAAACAATATCCTTATTGTGGAGGCTTCTCTTTTATAATATCTGTAACTCATTTGTTTTCTGCTTCATGCGACTGTATAGGCTATTCACGGTAAAGTGAGCACTTTTGAAAGCCCTCTCATTTCGAATAATAGTCAATAAATATATTTTATNTAGGCTATTCACGGTAAAGTGAGCACTTTTGAAAGCCCTCTCATTTCGAATAATAGTCAATAAATATATTTTATTGTAGTCTTAAGACGTTCACTTCCGAGTGCGGTGGAGTATACGCACGGTCTTTACTATTTACATGAAAATGTTTATTTAAAAGGTGGTTGAAGGATAAAAAAATGGCCGAAAGGAAAAGTAACTAGAGCCTCAAAAGTTATTACTTTACCGTGAACAGCCTATAGTAATGTTTCTGATGCTTATGT
Source organism: Clitarchus hookeri (assembly GCA_002778355.1). Lineage (NCBI taxonomy): Eukaryota > Metazoa > Arthropoda > Insecta > Phasmatodea > Phasmatidae > Clitarchus > Clitarchus hookeri. Next base: position 43,815 of record NQII01004406.1, read on the forward strand.
TATTTTTTAATTAATTANGCCTCAAAAGTTATTACTTTACCGTGAACAGCCTATAGTAATGTTTCTGATGCTTATGTTATTTTTTAATTAATTAAATATACTGTTTATGTATGTAGGTGTGTGAATGTGCACTATTTTATTTTAGGTATATTTTCAGGTAACTGACATAATTTTAGATGTAGTAAACGCAAAATGTCATATATTAATTAATTTTTTGTCTTACTTCCTGTGTTTAAATAGTTTTTCCTGTGATCTTCTTTCTTCAGAAATACATAAACTAAATTGAAATTTTAGAATTCTTGCTAATTGATGTTATCTTAAAGTTTTTTTATAAATAGTACTATTATATGTATGTGAATATATGTCATATATGCATGTGGTTTTGTATATGTGTGTATGCATATGTATATTTGTATATACATATAAACATACATAAAATAAAAATTGTATAATTTTACTATTCAGCTTTATATGCATATTGCTTTTATATATTTCATATAAGCTACTTTATAATTTTACAGTAGACATCATGTTTTGTTATTTACCCCCTTAAAAAAAATAGGTGTTATGTTTTTTTAAATGTAAAGTGGATAAGTGTAGGAGAAGGTGGTAATACCTTAACTTCCCCACAAAAAATAAAGACGTATTATTATTATTAATAGCGTGTTCTTCGTTCATGTATGGTGTAACTACCGCTGGCCAAATTCGATTTTCACGTCCACTTTCGATTTATGAATATTAAACGTTTAGTGGGAATTAAAGAACTATCATATTTGAAACATATCTTACACGATATTTTCCTCTCATGTCATGGTGCTAGTTCGTTTTTAATTCTGCGCTGTTCACGTTCCCGGGTTTATTTATTTTTCTGAGAGCAGGTTTTGTTTCGAATATCAGGATATAAACAAGATATAACTAAGAAATCGGGGCCGCAGTGGTGAAGTGGTTAGACAATTAGCCATCAACCTAGGTGAACCGGGTTCGATTCCCGGCGGTGTTGCTCTCCCGGATGTGCGGTGTTGCCCTTGCACGCATGTGGGAATCGTTCCAGACGATGTCACTGGTCGGCGGGTTTTCTCGGGGATTTCCTGTTTCCCCCGCCATTTAATTCCGGCCTTGCTCCATACTCACATCGCTTCACCCTTATCTCAAAACCTCGATGTTAAGAGCTAACCAAATCCCTTAACTCACTCACAAAGAAAATCATTCAAATAACAACGCTTTACAAAATCTGTAAATTGAATTATAGCCGTGGAATTTAAAAAAACCGATATGGTTAAAAAATTAGTGCTTCATTCAGTGAATGAAGGAAAAATACTATTTAGTAAATAATTTTATGTGCTCCGCGTTTGTGTTAAGTACTTGAAGTGTTTATCTCTACTTCCAACGTATGCATATTTATTATAACTACTGGGACATATTAATTAAATATGACAAATATGCTTACGGCGGCGAATCTATTAATTAATGGAGTTGTACTAGAATATTACTAATATATTTGTAGTTACTCTACTTAAATTTCAGGTGAACATTTTTTCTTGTATACTTTGTTACATCATCATGGCCTTGACAAAAATGTATAACAAAAAAAAAACAGAAAACATAAGTTTATTCAAATGCAATTTCCCAATAGAACCATCATACTATACTAAAAGTCTCGAGTTAAATAATCCTACAAAAATGCAATTATGTAAGAATGAATCAATTAATTCTCGGTTTCGCAAAGAAAATTATCTATAAATTTTTGCTATTTTTTCCCCTTTCGGTTGACCGATAATTCCTGTTTAAATGGCATAAAAGACAAAAAAAAGTTATGTACAGTTAATCCTGACAAGTATATACTTCCAGTATATACTTGTCAGGATTAACTGTACATAATTTTTTTGACTTCATTAAAAATTTTTTCCCCGTGTCTGAATCTACCTCAGCAAGTCAGGGTGATATTAACTAAACTTTGGTTTCCATTCCGTTACGTTTGCTAAATTTATGACGTTATTTATACTGATTCCCTACCCAAATATTTACAAATAATTTAATGACGCTAAAATTTTTTACACTTTACAAGGTAATCAAAAATTTTTTTATGCAAATTTATTTGCTGAAAGTTAGTAAGGTCCACGGATTCACGTAAAACGAACTCATTTTAATTTCCATTAAGTTAAATTTACGTTCATGTTTTAGCATCGTAACTCTTTCAAGGCAAGCGTACAGAATCTGCTTCGAGGAGCGTGGAAGGGTCTACATGCATGTGTAATATACGTTGTGAAATGATTTGTGACCAACAGCCGGAGTTTCTCGGGGCCTGTTAAACAGATTTATGGTTCTCTTCCTTGAAAACAAATACGTATTTTATGAATAACTTGACATCTGAGTGGTCGAGTTTCTCGTGGTACGGCATGTGCCTCTGTGGTATTCAGCATTACAAGAAATGCCGGATGATTTAATTAGTGCGCTTCGTTATTATATATATAATAGCGAAGCTCACTAATTTTTATACGCATATATATATATATATATATGAGTTAGTAACCCCTAAAGTTCCTTGGGCGCATCTTTCATAAGTGCCGGTTTTACAAAAAATAGATGCCTTGACCCGGGTGTAAATAACGTTGCCTATCTGCACACATGCCGTCTCTTATTTGATAAATTTATGCGCAAATATCATGTAACTTGATGAAATTAAGGTAAACAGAAAAAAATTACCTTTTTTTGCCAATTTAGTAGAGATGATCAACGTTATAATCATGTTTAAGCGTCAAGAAATTTAGTGCGCAGTAAGGTCGATGTCTCTTACATCGAAATATTGATGACAGCGTGACAGATGTAGCCGTGACTGCATATTGCCATTCACTTAATCACTATCTAAGTTACGCAGTATTAAAGCTTTAATACTACATGCGGTATTTGCAGTTAACTCTTTTTTCAACTTCAATAGCGTATACCGTTTTTATTAACGACTTTAGAATTTAGTCATCTGCATGTTTTCGGCTTATTTTTTCATGATGAACCTACAACTATAGGCGTTCGGCATTATTAAGGTGCATTCTTTATGTAAGTAAATTCACCTATATACATATCTTTATAAATGACTGTATAACAGACACAATGAAACATTTTATCAACATGATTCCTTCTGGCGATAAAACTGTAGCCATAGATGAGACACAAATATTTATGATTTTTGACAAGCCTAGTGGGAAACAAAAACGAAAGCCAAGTAACTTAAACCTTTAATTTCCTGTAGGGATGCCGCAGTAACGGAATCAAGATGTTAAAAGTTCTGGGAATTTGACTTTATTATATAAAACACTCCCATTAACTTATTTGAATCGTTTAAGTCTTTATATTCCTTATATCAAGTAAATTTACTAAAAAATATTTGTAAATTTCTAGAAAGCAACTAAAAATTATAAAATAACAGCATGCCTGCTAACAAAAATTTCTCATCAGCTNAACAAAGGCTTATACCAATTTACAGCTTATTATCTTTCATTCCGAGGTGAAACCCCTAATATGACTGGGCTAGTGCACTATTTTATTTTAGGTATATTTTCAGGTAACTGACATAATTTTAGATGTAGTAAACGTAAAATGTCATATATTAATTAATTTTTTGTCTTTCTTCCTGTGTTTAAATAGTTATTTGCTGTGATTTTCTTTCTTCAGAAATACATAAACTCAATTGAAATTTTAGAATTCTTGCTAATCGATGTTATCTTAAAGTTTTTTTATAAATAGTACAATTATATGTATGTGAATATATGTCATATATGCATGTGGTTTTGTATATGTGTGTATGCATATGTATATTTGTATATACATATAAACATACATAAAATAAAAAATTGTATAAGTTTACTCTTCAGCTTTATATGCATATTGCTTTTATATATTTCATATAAGCTACTTTATAATTTTACAGTAGACATCATGTTTTGTTATTTACCCCCTTCAAAAAAATAGGTGTTAAGTTTTTTTAAATGTAAAATGGATAAGTGTAGGAGAAGGTGGTAATACCTTAACTTCCCCACAAAAAATAAAGACGTATTATTATTATTAATAGCGTGTTCTTCGTTCATGTATGGTGTAACTACCGCTGGTCAAATTCGATTTTCACGTCTACTTTCGGTTTATGAATATTAAACGTTTATTGGGAATTAAAGAATTATCATATTTGAAAATTATCTTACACGATATTTTCCTCTCATGTCATGGTGCTCGTTCATTTTTAATTCTGCGTTGTTCACGTTCCCGGGTTTATTTATTTTTCTGAGAGCAGGTTTTGTTTCGAATATCAGGATATAAACAAGATATAACTAAGAAATCAGGGCCGCAGTGGTGAAGTGTTTAGACAATTAGCCATCAACCTAGGTGAACCGGGTTCGATTCCCGGCGGTGTTGCTCTCCCGGATGTGCGGTGTTGCCCTTGCACGCATGTGGGAATCGTTCCAGACGATGTCACTGGTCGGCGGGTTTTCTCGGGGATTTCCTGTTTCCCCCGCCATTTAATTCCGGCCTTGCTCCATACTCACATCGCTTCACCCTTATCTCAAAACCTCGATGTTAAGAGCTAACCAAATCCCTTAACTCACTCACAAAGAAAATCATTCAAATAACAACGCTTTACAAAATCTGTAAATTGTATTATAGCGCACCGGAAGTCGTGGAATTTAAAAAAACCGATATGGTTAAAAAATTAGTGCTTCATTCAGTGAATGAAGGAAAAATACTATTTAGTAACTAATTTTATGTGCACCGCGTTTGTGTTAAGTACTTGAAGTGTTTATCTCTACTTCCAACGTATGCATATTTATTATAATAACTACTGGGACATATGAATTAAATATAAAAAATATGCTTACGAAGGCGTATCTATTAATTAATGAAGTTGTACTAGAATATTACTAATATATTTGTAGTTACTCTACTTAAATTTCAGGTGAACATTTTTTCTTGTATACTTTGTTACATCATCATGGCCTTGACAAAAATGTATAACAAAAAAAACAGAAAACATAAGTTTATTCAAATGCAATTTCCCAATAGAACCATCATACTATACTCAAAGTCTCGAGTTAAATCATCCTACAAAAATGCAATTATATAAGAATGAATCAATTAATTCTCGGTTTCGCAAAGAAAATTATGTATAAATTTTTGCTATTTTTTTCCCTTTCGGTTGACCGATCATTCCTGTTTAAATGGCAAAAAAGACAAAAAAGTTATGTACAGTTAATCCTGACAAGTATATACTTCAAGTATATACTTGTCAGGATTAACTGTACATAACTTTTTTTGACTTCATTAAAAAAATCTTTCCCGTGTCTGAATCTACCTCAGCAAGTCAGGGTGATATTAATTAAACTTTGGTTTCCATTCCGTTACGTTTGCTAAATTTATGACGTTATTGATACTGATTCCCTACCCAAATATTTACAAATAATTTAATGACGCTAAAATTTTTTACACTTTACACGGTAAATAAAAATTTCTTAATGCAAATTTATTTGCTGAAAGTTAGTAAGGTCCACGGATTCACGTAAAACGAACTCATTTTAATTTCCATTAAGTTAAATTTACGTTCATGTTTTAGCATCGTAACTCTTTCAAGGCAAGCGTACAGAATCTGCTTCGAGGAGCGTGGAAGGGTCTACATGCATGTGTAATATACGTTGTGAAATGATTTGTGACCAACAGCCGGAGTTTCTCGGGGCCTGTTAAACAGATTTATGGTTCTCTTCCTTGAAAACAAATACGTATTTTATGAATAACTTGACATCTGAGTGGTCGAGTTTCTCGTGGTACGGCATGTGCCTCTGTGGTATTCAGCATTACAAGAAATGCCGGATGATTTAATTAGTGCGCTTCGTTATTATATATATAATAGCGAAGCTCACTAATTTTTATACGCATATATATATATATATATATGAGTTAGTAACCCCTCAAGTTCCTTGGGCGCATCTTTCATAAGTGCCGGTTTTTACAAAAAATTGATGCCTTGACCCGGGTGTAAATAACGTTGCCTATCTGCACACATTCCGTCTCTTATTTGATAAATTTATGCGCAAATATCATGTAACTTGATGAAATTAAGGTAAACAGAAAAAAATTACCTTTTTTTGCCAATTTAGTAGAGATGATCAACGTTATAATCATGTTTAAGCGTCAAGAAATTTAGTGCGCAGTAAGGTCGATGTCTCTTACATCGAAATATTGATGACAGCGTGACAGATGTAGCCGTGACTGCATATTGTCATTCACTTAATCACTATCTAAGTTACGCAGTATTAAAGCTTTAATACTTCATGCGGTATTTGCAGTTAACTCTTTTTTCAACTTCAATAGCGTATACCGTTTTTATTAACGACTTTAGAATTTAGTCATCTGCATGTTTTCGGCTTATTTTTTCATGATGAACCTACAACTATAGGCGTTCGGCATTATTAAGGTGCATTCTTTATGTAAGTAAATTCACCTATATACATATCTTTATAAATGACTGTATAACAGACACAATGAAACATTTTATCAATATGATTCCTTCTGGCGATAAAACTGTAACCATAGATGAGACACAAATATTTATGATTTTTGACAAGCCTAGTGGGAAACAAAAACGAAAGCCAAGTAACTTAAACCTTTAATTTCCTGTAGGGATGCCGCAGTAACGGAATCAAGATGTTAAAAGTTCTGGGAATTTGACTTTATTATATAAAACACTACATTAACTTATTTGAATCGTTTAAGTCTTTATATTCCTTATATCAAGTAAATTTACTAAAAAGTATTTGTAAATTTCTAGAAAGCAACTAAAAATTATAAAATAACAGCATGCCTGCTAACAAAAATTTCTCATCAGCTNTATTTGTAAATTTCTAGAAAGCAACTAAAAATTATAAAATAACAGCATGCCTGCTAACAAAAATTTCTCATCAGCTTGTAGCAGAACAGAGATGAAAAAACAAATCACCCACTCAAATGAAACAAGATTTATAAACGGTAAAATTTACAATGTCCTTGAGTTATTTGAAATCGTCAGAGGCAGAAATTGCAATATTACCTCATCTGCAAACATTTCCAAGATAATTCACACCGAAGCACATAATTTATTCTCTGTAACTACTTTTCAAAATTTTTTATTTATACGTAATTCGCATGCACTTGTTTTTGTACTGAATCAAAGCTTGTAAAATTTGTGTCAAACATCTAAACTAATCCTAATGAACAGCATAGCTAAACTGCTAATGTTAGGGTGTTGCTACGACTGAATGATGGTGACGAGAAAAAATAGCGACTTTTTTGTGAGTATCGTTAGACACTCGCGTCATACGGGTACACACATCCATGCCATACAGCAGAGTCCAGAGACTCCCGCGCTGTGGGACTTGGTGATACAGTTCAGAACACTTGCCTTCCACCAAGACGAAGCGGGTTTGCTTCACGGCTGGGTCTAAGTCGGATTTTATTTAAAGTGAGAAACGTGGTGGATGTTGCGGTTCGCTGGTGTGTTTCGTTCGAATTACTTGCATTCTTGCCCCCACCACATTCCTGAACACTTTGCGTCACCTCCGCCGGTACCACCCTAATTTTTCTTCCTCACTCGCCCCTTCGCTGGCGTCTAAATGAACCACGTCACATGGGACGGGTGAATAAGTCTGCCAGGTTGTTAGTATGAAGATAAGGTATACTACGTTAAGGATGCATAGGTTTTGGTAGGCGTTCGACAAACGAGGCGCTGTGCGCCGGTGAGGGTGAAATGAAGTGAGGATGGAGCACCATTGGAATGCAATGATGGGGAAAATGGCAGTGCCTAGGGAAAACCCACCGGCAAAGTCCGCCACGTTTCCCACATGCGAAAATACGGATGACCCCAACGGGAATCGAACCCGGTTCGCCTTGGTGGAAGGCAAGCCGTTTGATTGCTACACCACCGCGGCCCCTAATTACGCTAAGAAAATTTTTTAGTGCAAACCAAGTTTACACTCGCCAAATATCCGTATTTAGGAACAAGTATAATAATTTGAAACAAAACGTAAAGTGGATCACATAAGCAAAATTCATTTCCGCACTGGCCGATACGGAAACTCAATTTTTTTTTTACCTGTGGCATCCCTGGCCCTACCCCTCCATCTATCTAAAACACGCGGTAATTTCATTCGGTATTGAAACCGACAGACCTAAATTTTCCTGCATCGAAAATATGCATGCTGCTGGATAACAAAAAACACGCTCGTGGTGCCTGAAGCAGTTTTGCTTTGACGGTTCACTTTGCCCGTATATAGACCAGCCGCCGGCGTATTTTCCCCTCCGGAATTTCAATATTTTGGGAATTTTTAAATTACTGCATAATTCATAATAACACGAAGAAACATATATGTATTATTTTTATTGGCTTGTAAAATACAAATTGTATATTATATTTAAACTGTCGCTACTAGTGTCGCCNCATATATGTATTATTTTTATTGGCTTGTAAAATACAAATTGTATATTATATTTAAACTGTCGCTACTAGTGTCGCCTTTCTGGAGGTATTTTGGGTATTCGAGAATTAGAAGCGCGGGAGTGCTACGGGTGACACATACACACGCGTCTGATCCCTCATCGCCTCTACTCGCAAGGCAATTAGTATACAGCTTTATTGTCGGTAACACTCATATGAGTTACCTTAATGATCTTATGATATTATGCCGTAATTATTAATATGAAGCGAGTTACTTGTCTCTGCCTACTTACTGTTCCATTGCATCTGGACAGGGAATTCAACATCTGGAACTGATCGTGGAAATATCCGTATGAGCAATTTTCATACCGAAATGTAAACGAACACTAAACGAGAAAATAATAAATATATAATTTTTCTGGCGTGAAATGTTTTTAAAATGCTGTTCATAAGCGGATACAAATCGAAAATAATGAATATATTTGAATTGGTTTTACCATCTAACCTCCCCGTGCACATGATTTGATGACCTAGACAGGTGGCTACCATAATTATGTGCACTCAGGAGGCGATAAACTAATACTGTATCCGACAGAAATAATTTATTTTATTGTGAACATTTTATTGTTACCTTTGTTGCAAAGCAAAGCCACTACCCACGCTCGTTAATTATTTAACTGGAATGTTTTTCATTGTCACAGAAACTAATCTTCCGTTGCGTCACATCGAATATAGAATTATTTCACATTNATATAATTTTTCTGGCGTGAAATGTTTTTAAAATGCTGTTCATAAGCGGATACAAATCGAAAATAATGAATATATACCATCTAACCTCCCCGTGCACATGATTTGATGACTTAGACAGGTGGCTACCATAATTATGTGCACTCAGGAGGCGATAAACTAATACTGTATCCGACAGAAATAATTTATTTTATTGTGAACATTTTATTGTTACCTTTGTTGCAAAGCAAAGCCACAAACCACGCTCGTTAATTATTTAACTGGAATGTTTTTCATTGTCACAGAAACTAATCTTCCGTTGCGTCACATCGAATATAGAATTATTTCACATTGGTGCAGTTTTAGCATAAGTGATTAGAAACACGTAATAATGATCCCTTTTTGTTTCGTGCTTGAAGAATGCTGTAACCTTGTATAACTATAGGCTGCGAGTACACAAAAAAAACTAGGCAGCGAAATATTTTTGAATTATAATAAAAGCATGAATCAAAAGTTTGCTGTATTGAATTTTTGTTAGGTTTTTCAGACGGAATGAATTATTTTTGGTTAAAAATTTTACCATATTTCGACAAATTTTCTTGCACCTTAACATATTTGGGGGCAATACTTAATTTAAAATTAATTCTGGGAAGCTGAATATTTTTTGTTTTTAACAGCTTATTATTTTAAAAAATTTGGAAATTAATTCGAAAAGGACAGTCTTGTGTTATTTCCCAAGCTCTATTGTTGTACAGGAATTCACGCATTAATCAACTGCAGAAGAAGCCATCCTCAATCTCTATGTAGGATTTTCTTGCAAACGACTTGGTTGCAGGTAACATAACATTATGACATTTTGTGTAAAATTATATTATTTCTTGGATCTGACACATTTCTGCACAAACCACAGCTATACACAGTCAAATCACATTATTATAACCCCCTGCTACAAGCGCCATCTGCAGCGCGTAGCCCTTGACGTAAGGCCGGCCCGTGACGTGGGCTGGTGAAGCGGGTATATAATGCACCCGACAGGCTGGCTGAACACAGTGCGCTTCCTGCTGTCATGGGTAAGGAAAGCGATTTAACCGAGTTGCAAAAAGGGATGATCATCGGCTTTCGGGTCAAGGCGGGCAGCATTTCGGAAACAGCGATGTATGTGAACTGTTAATGTGACTCTGTGGTAAAGGTGTATCTTGAGTGGACGAATGGCACCATTGGGAATAACCGTCGTGGAAACTGCGGAGCTCCACGCGCCATTGATGTCCTAGGTGAACGTCGAGTACGATGGTGCGTGAAGGCCAACAGACAGGCTACAGTGGAACAGCTCACCGTCCAAATGAACCAGGGAACATCAACACACGTGTCTACTGTAACAGTTCAGCGAACTCTTTTGCGAATGGGGCTCCGGAGTAGACGGAGGGTGACTGCACCCATGGTAACACATGTGCATCAACGGAAATTACTGGAATTTGCTCGACAGTATGGCGACTGGGCCGCTGCTGATTGGCGACGGGTAGCCTTCTCCAACGAGTAACGTTTTCAGATGCATAGAACGGATGGACGTCAGCGTGTCCTGCGAGAAACGTCGGAGAACCGATACCCTGCGTCCATTGCTGGACGAACACAAGGTGGCGGGGACAGTGTTATGGTCTGGGGAATGTTATCGTGATATTCTCTAGGTCCCATAATTCGCGTGGAAGGCACTCTTGATCAATTTGCTTATGAATCCATCCTCGGCGATCACGTCCACCCGTACAACATGATGATTGTCTTTCCTCGGGAGGATGGGATCTTCCAGCACAATAGTGCGCCTTTCCACATGGCTAGAAGTGTCTGCACGTGGCTGGAAGAGCCCGATCAAGACTTCAAAGTTCGTCCCTGGCTCCTAACCAGCCCCGATTCAATCCAACTGAACATCTGTGGGACCACCTCGATCGTCGTGTTCGCCGCTTGTCTCCTCCGCCACGCACCCTGCAATAGTTGGGGGACGCAATGCAAACAGCATGGCTCCAGATACCCGTGGAGACCTATCAGTACCTGACTGAGTCACTTCCAGCTCGTCTAGCTGCTATCCGTGCTGCAAAGGGCGGTTACTCTGGATACTAGCATGTGGTTATAATAATGTGATACGATTGTGTAATTTACTAAGCAAATACGTGTTGTCATAGATAAACCGGAGCACAAATAATGAAAAATAATTCTGTAAACATTATAGGGATGTTGAAAATAAAAGCAATTCCTTTATAGGACTTTTAGAGGCACGTACTCCCCTCAGGAATTGGTCTCTCAATTTCAATCAGACATATTATTATGAGTTTTGTGTGTTGTCCACCTGCTACGTATAGCAATACTTAAAATGCATTTTTGCATACGTCAAAAACAATGTGGTATATGGTAACAACGCAAGAAAACCTTTTTTCTTATTAATTTAAATATGTAAATAAATTTTTTTTTTTTACAAAATAAGCCATGTTCCCGAATTGCGAAATACAGTAAAAAACAAATACGGTAACTCCAATTATTTCAAAGGAACTGTTATATGATGACCCGTTTGGCAGAGTTAGCAGATATCTGTACTATATGACATCACCCAGATGTTCTAAAACACTTTCTTTATAATTATAATAAAGCAGCAATTTAGCTCTCCTTTAGACTATGTCATATACACGAGTGGAAGTGCATTTAAGAACATCATGTAGGAATACACGTATCTGCCCCAAAGTTGGTACACACGAAGAAGCAGGCGGTATCTGGGACTGATCAAAACATCCGTAGGATATCTAAAACATTAAATGCAATACATACAGCAGACACTTTAATAAAGAATGTAACCAACCCGAACGGCTACACATGCAGCAATTCTGGCATGTAACCTGGCGTAGAAATGTAGAATGTCACTCTGGGGTACGGTGTAACACCCTGTACTTTATTACATAGTTGGGCGATGGTCGTTGCAGGGGCTTGGCTGTATGTCAGGTGCCATCGCCCCATGTCCCACACTTGCTCTGGGATGCGGTCCAGAGATCTAGCAGGGCAGCATGCGTACACCGTGTAGAGCATGCTGTGTTGTCTTAGCGACATCGGATGTGCGTTCCCGAGCTGGAAGACTGATTCCTGCAGTGTGTCGAGAAATGGCCAGAAATAGAATTGAAAACGCCACGGATGCACGACACACTCGTCATGTCCCACTGAGTGAATACCAGAGGCAAAAGGGATGCGTTGTTTATGGCCCTCCATACCATAATCCCAGGTTTGGGTTCGGTATGGCAAGTGAGAATACATACACGATGGATTGTTTTGCTCACCTGCACGTCTACGAAGGCGAACATGGTCATCACTTTATCCAAAGCAGAAACGACTCTCATCACTGAGTAACACCACTGTTCTCAATTCGCCTCTCTAACACACTGTCTCCCGGGGTAAACGTGCCAGAGAAACACGAAAACGTAAACCTACCCGAAAAAATCGACTGCTATTGTCATGTGTCAGGGGAAGGAGGAGGGGGGGGGAGGGAAGGCACAGTTGCTCTGATTTCACGTGCGTTTGCTGTTATGTCAGTCAGAGCGGCCCGAAAATGCGTTGTCATTGCAATTTGTGCATTGATGTTGCTGGGCGCTATTTTGAACAACTTTTGTAAACCCTTTCCTCTGCGGTTAATAAACTAGTCAAGCAGCGCGCACGCTGCGTTCCTTCGTGCTGGCAAATGGCACGTCGTGGATTGCGTCCGTTCAGTTCATTTCCGTACTTCTAGTTCTCCTTTCGTTCAGCAGAGGTTGTTACAACTAGCTAAACAGACTGAAAATGGAAGGAAAATTAAGACATTTGTTGCCGTGCCATAGTGTTTATTTTTTGCGCTGTTTTGATTGTGAGTCTAATTGACGAAGAGTTGCTAATTTATGCAGTTAAGAGGATATCCTCAACTATATGATTAGTACGACAAAAACTGCCGTGATCTGACGACAGTAATGAGAAATGTATGGGACGCAGTCGGCGAGGTGATGAACGTCTCGGATACGTACTATCCTCCATAATGTGAGCACATATATTTTTTTTTTTATGTGAAGATTTTGTTTGGACAGCTGTTTAGTTATAATTCATTTTACCTACGGCAATGACTGTAATCTTAGCATGGTTTCCCATTTGTTAGTTTTGTTTCAATACTTTACACATATATTTTACACTAATGGTTAAAACTGTTTGTGAAGGGAAAATTAATTATTTCATATTTGTATCAAATATTGTTTAACTTACAGATATTATCTGTAATAATTTCCTCCTAGAATAAAACAATTTAGATCGCGTATTTATTTCAGAACGACATTATAGNAATGTATGGGACGCAGTCGGCGAGGTGATGAACGTCTCGGATACGTACTATCCTCCATAATGTGAGCACATATATATTTTTTTTATGTGAAGATTTTGTTTGGACAGCTGTTTAGTTATAATTCATTTTACCTACGGCAATGCCTGTAATCTTAGCATGGTTTCCCATTTGTTAGTTTTGTTTCGATACTTTACACATATATTTTACACTAATGGTTAAAACTGTTTGTGAAAAAATTAATTATTTCATATTTGTATCAAATATTGTTTAACTTGCAGATATTATCTGTAATAATTTCCTCCTAGAATAAAACAATTTAGATCGCGTATTTATTTCAGAACGACATTATAGNCAGATATTATCTGTAATAATTTCCTCCTAGAATAAAACAATTTAGATCGCGTATTTATTTCAGAACGACATTATAGGTCACAGTTTTACTGTTTTGGAAGGAACGAATAATATAAGTTTAACTATTTACAAAACTGTAACAAGTGTGCTTAGCGAAACTTATTTCATACAAAATCAGGGGGCAGCCACTAATAAAACATATGCAGAAGTGTGTTTATTTTCAGATTTTTGTATTGCAAAAACCTTCGTTGTGTGAACTTATACATTTTAAAGCAGTACATTACATCTTATCTCAGTGTGAATTAGCTGATTTATGTGAGTTGGATTTTGTTATTGGTACATCCGAAAGAAAGTAAATTGTGATTTTTGGTGTGTCATTATGCGATAACTATGTGATCTAATATTTTATATTCGATGGAAAACTAATCAGAAGTAATGTCAATAAGTAAGATAGTATTTGGTTAAAATATATAGTAACGAAATTATTTCATGGGAATATCATTACTATCTATTTACTAACGGCTACAGTTGTAAATTTTTTTTTTCNATAGTAACGAAATTATTTCATGGGAATATCATTACTATCTATTTACTAACGGCTACAGTTGTAAATTTTTTTTTTTCAAATTTCTTGATAGTTTATACAAATTAAATACTCTTTGTAATTCAAATTTTCCACAGAAAGATTAACACGCATACTTTTCAACGACAGGGAATTAGAAATTGAAACGAAGAGGACGGAGACAGTGTGCGCCTGCATGACTGAAATGCACTGACCGGAACTGAGCTAAACGGAATGGAACTTAACTGAACGGATGCATCGTGCACGCTACTTTACAGCGTACACCTGTTTCCTGTATTCAGTCTACCTGTAATCCACTCTTTGTTTACTACGCATACCACTGGATGTCAAAACACTTGGCTGTATTAGACTAAAACACTCTTGTTGCCTACCTGTCCCTGTAACTTCACTCAAATGTTTGGTGAAGTAAAGGGTTGCGACCCCGGCTTCCTTATATCATCCCCTCCCTCTTATCACTGTGATTTTGGCACGTGAATTCTGGTCTACGGTGTATATACATACATACATACACACGTACATATGTGTTGTAATCTTTTTTTAAAAATAAAATAATCTTATATCGAAGATCGTGATTATCCACCCTTGTATGCATTCGGATAATTTTCAGTGACGAACCTCACACATATTCAGTTTGTAGGTTATAATTTGTTACATTCCGTGTAGAAATGCACTTGCGCAGTAAGTATACAACAGTTGTTCGATGTAATATTATCGATATTGTCATGAAAACGGATAAACATTTAACAAGGATATTACAGTTTTCAGAAGAAAAGTATTTTTTTTTCGAGGGTGCATAAATTGCGCAATTTTTCTGCGTGTACAGGCTATTCACGGTTAATTGAGTACTTTTGAAATCAACATTTAAAAATGTCACTGCCCATAGTTGCATATGTTTTAAGAGACGTACTGACTGGCGAGCGACCAGTAACGTTGGTAACGACGAAGGGAAAGCAGTTCCTTGTCTTAACGTTAAATTAAAAGTTTTAGGTAAATATTTGTGAATACTGCAATTATTTATTTTGCTGTTTTTTCAAAATAAAAAAAAATGTAAGAATTGTTTTGATAATTTTAGTTTTACGTGACTGACGCATGAATAAAGTAATTAGGCTCATGACAATGCTAATTTTACATACGGTGGAAGAATACACAATGTGCACACGAGTAGATCTTGAGCAGGGCTTTCAAAAGTGCTCAGTTTACCGTGATATGAGACGCCACATTATCATGTATAATGTGTTTTTGCAGTAACTGTGGGATGTGATAAATACGAGTTGCGGCGGCGTGTTTGATAATCGCAACGCAAGTTTTACCGACAGGTCACTGGAGAGAAGTATGCGACGGGGTTGCTGCATGCAGGCGGGCGGGCGGCGAGGCAAGGTTTGGAAGCGAGAGTGCCTACTCACAGCTGTTCGAGGCGAGGCAGGTCCTGGAACACGCCCTTCTCCACCTGCCGGATCTTGTTCTTGTACAGGTACCTGCGGAGAAAACACACAACAAGCGGGCCAAGCTTTAGGCTCAAGCTTTGCGTGCAGCTCTCTCACAGCCACTTGCTGTACACTCGTTACACTAAGTCACAACTGTGCGAAAAATGAATGTCCTCGGGCAAAGGTGAATTTTAAGTAAAGGAAGGACAGAGATTTGTATTACACTGGGTAGTTAGGGCTTAAGGGGAGTCGCTAGTTAACAATATGAAACCCCTCAAGGTCACATTCGGCTATAAGGAAGCACTGCGACGGTGATGGCAAATTACATAAACAAGTTTCGCTTGTGTTCTATTCCCTTGGAATTTTAAGCGGTGACTTTAGGGTTTAAATACAGCAATATGTTCAGAAAAGATACAAAACTGTACCTATAGTTTAAGGGCGTTACCTACCAGTTGGCAGCTGCGAAATTTAAATACAAAATTCCATATTAGGGAAATTTCGCCTCAGTGCGTTAATTTTAAAGAAAAACGTCTCAAACAAAATGCATTCTTCATGAAATTTTTAGAAGTTCCCCTACAACGAAGATCTTTCCATAGCATGTATAGCCTGTTTGCAAGGAATTTTTAAAATGTATGTTTTACAAAAAAGCACATACCGTCTATCTATATTTAAAATATACGCTCGTAGGGATCTTCTCCTAAAAATACGCGAATAATACATTTGCTTTCAAACTCATATCTTCAAAATTAATACACTGAGGCAAAACTTCCTTAACGTGGGATTTCCTATTAAAATTTCGCATCTGCAAGCCGGTAGGCAGTGTCCTTAAAACACTGTTTTACAAAATAATAATATGTAAACAAAACTTAAAAGNCGCATCTGCAAGCCGGTAGGCAGTGTCCTTAAAACACTGTTTTACAAAATAATAATATGTAAACAAAACTTAAAAGTGATATTTACTGACTTTGACATTTTTAAATGACTACATTTACGTTATAACCAAATTTAAGAATGGGCAACAAATTATCACGTTTCATTTCTGTCCTGAAAAAGAACTTCACAATAAAATATTCCATATATTTTTAAAATTAAAATAGACGCAGTTTCTCTCAAGGAGGCCCATGTGAGAATTACGGAGAAAGTCGCTCGTAGTAGCAGGGGCGGGGAAACAATCGGCCATGACTTGCAGTAAGGAACCACCCCCAGCATTCCCCGGGAGTGATTTCGGGACCTTGCCGTATTTTGAAGAACAGCAGGTGATCGCTACCCGTTGCCTCAATTTACGGCGGTACACATCCCCTGTTACTGATGTAATAGTCGGGAAAGCCATAGCATACCATCATAGTATGCCACTGGTAGTGATAAAGAAGGTCAATGACTGTACAGAGGTATGTTGGAAATAACCTGCAGCCTCACATACCTTTCACTGCTGAGCGCCCAGCAGCCGCTTTTCAGCAAGATAACGCCCACGCGCACACAACTCTGGGTTCCCAAGAATATAACGTAGCGTTTCAACACTTCTTGCACTTCCTCAGTCGCCTGAATTTACGACCATCTAACTTCTGTGATGCCAGATAGGATGACAGCTACCTTCTTGTCCACGTGTTCGTCGAAACAGTGCCCTAATGAAATTATGTACCATCACACTAATTAAATAACGTTTGAATCCAGTGATTCTGTCAATGTGTGAAACATTTTATGGCTACGAATGCAGACGTTATTTCAGAAATTTACATAGAATCGTATACATGTATAATTCTGGATGAAAGAACGCTTCTTCATTGGTTAAGCTGTAGAGTTCCACTGCTGGAATTCAGTCGGGTCTAGTGAGCTATCAGATCTATTGTCCTCTTTCAAAGTGAATGTCCTTCCAAGAAAAAAGAAAGGAACAGAGCAGAACAAATATTAAAAATAAAAAACTACGGAGAAAAGCTTGGAATTCTTCAGAAAGAATAGTTTTACTTTGGTGGAGACACTTGGAGATGACTAACCAAAATCAGACATTTTGTACACAAGCGATGCTTATATTCCTTTAGTATAACAAGCGTACAATGATTTTCTGCAAATGGACCTCAAGTTAATTTGTTTTGTCGTCCATAAAATAGGAATATTGTCTTTTGTACTTCCCTTGAACTTTTTTCTTCTACATTTTTGAAAAATGTCTTAAATTTTTTAAATCCCTATCTAATACGACATTTGGAAAAACACAAATTGTACAATTGCATATTTTTTTTGCATTGTTATCACTAAAATTGGTTATTTCGCTGCTTTTGAGTAACAAATTAAATACCGAATCTGTTCATGGATTTATTTTCATGTTCTGAGTGGCTAGTCAACAGGGAATTTGTGATTTTGATGGACAACTGCTGAACTGGAAAAATGCTTTGCTTGTTGGAATTATTCCACTTTTAGGTTAATAGACAGACAGAATGATTGACTTTTCAACAAAAAAAACCCGTGAAAAGGTGGGTAAAATACCACTCCTCACAAGCACTAAAATGAAAAATATTCACATTTATGTGCTACATAATTCTTACTGATGCTACCAGAAATTGCAGAAAGATGGGCTTCAAAAACACAACATTTGAGAGATTAGTCAAGCTACATTAAAAAAACCTTAACCTAATTTGGTTAATATATTAACAAGACGTATTTACGATGGCCGCGAACTTTAAANGCATCTGCAAGCCGGTAGGCAGTGTCCTTAAAACACTGTTTTACAAAATAATAATATGTAAACAAAACTTAAAAGAGTGATATTTACTGACTTTGACATTTTTAAATGACTACATTTACGTTATAACCAAATTTAAGAATGGGCAACAAATTATCACGTTTCATTTCTGTTCTGAAAAAGAACTTCACAATAAAATATTCCATATATTTTTAAAATTAAAATAGACGCAGTTTCTTTCAAGGAGACCCATGTGACAATTACGGAGAAAGTCGCTCGTAGTAGCAGGGGCGGGGAAACAATCGGCCATGACTTGCAGTAAGGAACCACCCCCAGCATTCCCCGGGAGTGATTTCGGGACCTTGCCGTATTTTGAAGAACAGCAGGTGATCGCTACCCGTTGCCTCAATTTACGGCGGTACACATCCCCTGTTACTGATGTAATAGTCGGGAAAGCCATAGCATACCATCATAGTATGCCACTGGTAGTGATAAAGAAGGTCAATGACTGTACAGAGGTATGTTGGAAATAACCTGCAGCCTCACATACCTTTCACTGCTGAGCGCCCAGCAGCCGCTTTTCAGCAAGATAACGCCCACGCGCACACAACTCTGGGTTCCCAAGAATATAACGTAGTGTTTCAACACTTCTTGCACTTCCTCAGTCGCCTGAATTTACGACCATCTAACTTTTGTGATGCCAGATAGGATGACAGCTACCTTCTTGTCCACGTGTTGGTCGAAACAGTGCCCTAATGAAATGATGTACCATCACACTAATTAAATAACTTTTGAATCCAGTGATTCTGTCAATGTGTGAAACATTTTATGGCTACGAATGCAGACGTTATTTCAGAAATTTACATAGAATCGTATACATGTATAATTCTGGATGAAAGAACGCTTCTTCATTTGTTAAGTTGTAGAGTTCCACTGCTGGAATTCAGTCTGACCTAGTGAGCTATCAGATCTATTGTCCTCTTTCAAAGTGAATGTCCTTCCAAGAAAAAAGAAAGGAACAGGCAGAACAAATATTAAAAATAAAAAACTACGGAGAAAAGCTTGGAATTCTTCAGAAAGAATAGTTTTACTTTGGTGGAGACACTTGGAGATGACTAACCAAAATCAGACATTTTGTACACAAGCGATGCTTATATTCCTTTAGTATAACAAGCGTACAATGATTTTCTGCAAATGGACCTCAAGTTAATTTGTTTTGTCGTCCATAAAATAGGAATATTGTCTTTTGCACTTCCCTTGAACTTTTTTCTTCTACATTTTTTANGCGTACAATGATTTTCTGCAAATGGACCTCAAGTTAATTTGTTTTGTCGTCCATAAAATAGGAATATTGTCTTTTGTACTTCCCTTGAACTTTTTTCTTCTACATTTTTGAAAAATGTCTTAAATTTTTTAAATCCCTATCTAATACGACATTTGGAAAAACACAAATTGTACAATTGCATATTTTTTTTGCATTGTTATCACTAAAATTGGTTATTTCGCTGCTTTTGAGTAACAAATTAAATACCGAATCTGTTCATGGATTTATTTTCATGTTCTGAGTGGCTAGTCAACAGGGAATTTGTGATTTTGATGGACAACTGCTGAACTGGAAAAATGCTTTGCTTGTTGGAATTATTCCACTTTTAGGTTAATAGACAGACAGAATGATTGACTTTTCAACAAAAAAAAAACCCGTGAAAAGGTGGGTAAAATACCACTCCTCACAAGCACTAAAATGAAAAATATTCACATTTATGTGCTACATAATTCTTACTGATGCTACCAGAAATTGCAGAAAGATGGACTTCAAAAACACAACATTTGAGAGATTAGTCAGGCTACATTAAAAAAACCTTAACCTAATTTGGTTAATATATTAACAAGACGTATTTACGATGGCCGCGAACTTTAAACATGGCAGTAGAAAAACAACGACCATTCAAAAATTTGTCAAATACACGCTGGTTCAGTTTCGTGTAAATGTTCTGAAAAGTGTACGAAACATAGAATACATTTTTACGAGTTGCTGTGTTTAATCCAACACAACAGTGTTTCTTTCTGGGCATGATTTAACACCCAACAATCTCTATTTCGACTACAAAAGAGTGGTAGAGAAACTGAAAAACTACATAATACAACGAGAAAATGTTTTTAACAAATACTAACGATGAAACGCTGGCAAAATCATAGAACGAAATTCTGTAACATTTAAAAAATGTGAATATGAGTAACCCAGAAGGCTGAAATTCATACAGTAGGTCCAATTCAATTACAGCACTGTCATTTATTTTCAAAAATAACAAGTCGAAGAATACAAGGATTCGCCTTATTTTAGGACATCGTTTCTAAATATAAATATATAACCACAATTCCTTACAATTAACTTGCACATTCTCGTTGTTCCCGCCTAAGACAGGATCAACTTGGAACAATTCGTAGAAAATTCAGTACAGAACGGCAACTCACATGTGAATCCCTGCCACAGAAATGTTTGGTCGTCCGCAGTCTGTAATTGATAGCGAAATGAAGCTGATTTATAGCTAATTGAGCCAACAGTCTACAATACATTTTCTAAGGAAAAGCGGAGGCGAACAGTTACCCAGACATTCAATGGTTAAATGTTATCAAAGTTATATATTCAGAAGGTCCGCACGTATATGTTTCTTTCCTCACATAAACGTGTATAGGAATATGTAAGTTGCATAATTTAAACATACATAAACATATTTTATCCAAGGCAAAATATTGAGAAACTTAAGAACAGTATTACTGAACGAACACATTATGGTTATACATGACACGTATATCTTAGAATAATATATATGCACACAAAGCCAGGCTTCTAAGCACATACGCAGAGTTAGTTGTGTAGTGGTGCAGACATGAGCATAACATAAGCAGTATGTACACGTAACCATGCAGGTTGCAAGTTGAAGAATACCAAATAAGTTTTACCAACTTCGTAAATAAANAAGCAGTATGTACACGTAACCATGCAGGTTGCAAGTTGAAGAATACCAAATAAGTTTTACCAACTTCGTAAATAAATAAAATCAAATTGTTGAAATAGTGGAATTAAGAACTAAATGTGAAATATTTTATTTAATATCTAAGTGGAAGAGAATATAACAATGAAAAAAATCTATATTAATTATTTATGGAAATACAACACCGAGGCACGTAAATTGGGCTTCTTTCGTAAGCTACTAATGAAAGAAAAAATAACACTAAGAAAGATAATCTGGCATTATTAACAGGAACGTACGTCGCATACCTGTACAAACAATATACAGTTTACGGCTGGAGGTTACATGTCTCCCTCTTTTGAAAATTTACGATACTTATTTGTTTTTCTTAATTTTACCCCATGAGTCGAATTTTCATTCGTATAACAACACAAGTATTATATCCGACTCGTTTTTTTTACGTACACTATTAGTTTTTTCTCACAAGTCATAAACATATTCATCCCCCCCCCCCACGTCCATATCAGTAAACATAAATTCTCAAAGACAACCCGGAGGAAAAAATGTTTGTAATGCGCTTAGACTATGTTTACGAGCAGCGTCGTTGAACGTACGAGCGGTCCGACAACCACGCAGCGAATGAGTAATTCAAGGAAGTGATCCCACACATCATGTGACTCTGGTGACAGTAATAACAGTTTATAAACAGATTTCGGAAGAATGCAAACAAGGGGAAAAGACACACGCAACTTTAACAACCATCACTGACAAAAAATTTAAGAAGCCTAGGGAAATTCTTTGATGCTAGCGGCATGTTATTTATTTTATTTTTTGTAAGCTGAAAGAACTTTTGTAAAATCTAGAAACAATAATTTGNGATGCTAGCGGCATGTTATTTATTTTATTTTTTGTAAGCTGAAAGAACTTTTGTAAAATCTAGAAACAATAATTTGCAACGAAAAGTTTACTAACTTAGATGTGTGTTGAAATCATTCTATGCTCAGACAATTTTTAAATATTTCCTTCCACCGAAATAAAAAATAAAGTTCTATGGCATCAGAAATTATTTCACAGAGAATGATCACCTTTTAGAGAAATATCACCTTTTAGAAAAATATCATCCTTTTAGAAAAATATATCACCTTTTAGTAAAATATCACCTTTTATAAAAATATCACCATTTATAAAATTACTGTTTACAATTATTTTTCAATGCTATTTGAAAAGACAAAAACTATTTTTAATGTTTTTCCACATTAGTTTTTTTAATAATCCTATTTGTGTAGAATAATTGGCGTTTCGACGTGCATTTATGCATAATACACGCGTAAGTGTGAATCTTTGTCCGACTGAATGCTTTTGAAAACCCGGCTTAGTTTCTACTTTCTGGCAACTGCGTACCCTTATGCAATAATTAACTTAACCATTGATCTCACACGTCGACAAAGTTACACTGTAACCATGCCAACATATTTAGAAACGTATATGTGTTTGTTTTACTCAATTTATACACTAACGTGTAAAAAAAAACAGTTTTAGAAGTCAACGAAAGAAACATTGCATTTTTAATACGACGTTTCAATTTTGATTATTTTTCTTTTTGTAATTCGCTGCCGACATTACTGCAAGTACTCCAGATAGTACGAGTATTACGTGAAAAACTTATGCGGTAAGGAGCAGTTTTTTTAAAACCAATTTAAAGAAGAGTGTTTAATTAACATAAAAACAACTACGATATTAATTCCGTGTACGATGCTCAGCAGGTGGGTTGCGACGGGTTTTTCGTAAGAGTAAACAAGTGACGCAGGTGAAAAACAAATTGCTCGCAAGTTATTTTAAGAATTCGGGGAGTGATTAATTTTCTCAACTGTGTTCAGAGCGTGCTCAGTTGATTTAGGGCTCCCCCTTTCCCCTCGAGGTGTACAGTTGGTTCACGGCTAATCAAGAGTTCTGAAAAAAAGCAACTTAAAAAAAAACGCCTGCGTTACTACTGCATACAACATAATGGAAACGCTTGTTCGGACTACTCACAGTTACGATCGATGCTAACGAGGAAAAATTGTAATACGTCTCAAAGTTTTATTAAAACAATACAGCCGAAATAATTGGCTGATGAAGATACATGAAGATAACGATTCACGTAAAAGTAATGTGCATCTCTGAACAATTACAAGTTTCATTTGTACGGCGCATGGAAAATCCAAGGAATAGTTAATGTTTGCATGTTGCGGAAGGATACACAGTATGTAGAGAAAACTGAGAAGGGATTTTAAAAGGTTCAATTAANGTTAATGTTTGCATGTTGCGGAAGGATACACAGTATGTAGAGAAAACTGAGAAGGGATTTTAAAAGGTTCAATTAACGTGTAATTAGCTATAACGCGTCTGTACTGTCTCATTACTTGGTGCGAACAATTAATCCGCCAAAGGGCAGAAGTAAGAGATATGTTGGAGGAGGGGGGGGGGGTTGAGAAATAAAATCAGTAGTGTTGTCTACCAACATTACAACATGCGCTAACCTCTATATAAACGTGTATTTAAAAGGACGGATCGATAATCTTTTATACTTAAACTTTGGCGGACCGTTTGGTTATGAAGTGGACGAAAGATTTCGACACTGTAGGGTTTTGATCGTCTTCCCCATTACTTTATTGGGTAATTAAGAACGACCTCCTACTATGCGGTTAGGAGGGATGCTTACATATTACAATACCTTACGCAAACTTATAACCACCACAAATACCGATACACAAACGAGTCCTCGGTTGGGAATTAGGCTAGTCGATTCCGTACATTCAGGCACCACAAATTTAGGTATAGCAGTAGTAAGAAAATGAAAGTTCACCGGCAAGGGCTGGGGCCGGGGAGCCGGCGGCAGCCAACTTTCTTTTCCTGTTTNCCCCCGCATGTGCAATATGCGCTGGTTGAAGTGCTTATAACTATTTCCCTTTACATTTTATTTGTTATATCTGTTTGCATCGGTATGTAGCAGTGTCGACCTTGTCGCTCCCCTGCTTCTCGGCTCTGCCAAAGTATTTTATTTTAGTCTAATGTGATGCACGTCCCTCGACGCTCACACATTACGGGTTGGTTGGTAAAAGGAATTCGTGTACCTCTGTACTGTAGCGTAGCTCGGTGGGAGGTGTATGTGGGGGAAAAACGTTTGCTATTCTGCTGTACTAACCAAAGCTACCACATCAGTTTTTAGACGCATGGCCTTGTCCAGCGACAACTGAAGCTATGTGCAGTGCTCGTTGCTTGTGCGGTACACGTTGCTTGGCAGGCGTTAATAACTATTTTCCTTTATGTCTTCTGGCATCAGTGCTTCGAGACTGTAATTTTTTAGTCAAACAATGTACAGTGTTCGTTGCTCGCGCAATATGTATCGGTTGCTAGGTGTTTATAACTATTTTCCTTATAATTTTTTATATCTAATCATCAATATGCAGCATTGTCGTCTCTTGCATGACCACAGGTTTAAATGCATTATTATTAATGGCAAGTAAAGGAACACAGTCGTTATACAAGTCGTGTAATGCGTTTTCAAATTATCACTGCTGGTAAATAATGTACAGCATATGACATATTGAAGAATTATTTTAAGATTGGCCTTTGTGATCATAAGCTTTTTTACCCCATTGAGGAGCATTCAATCTTTTTACTAAAGTTCTCGTCGCAATAGCAACACCGATATCATCAGTATGGACTGTGGAACTATCCCGTATTATTTTTTATAGTGGGGTTTCTATACGAAATAGTGCTCGCAGCGCACTTGTGTATATGTTGAGCCTTTATTATTTATTATGTGACTTTGATTTTTTTCATTTATGGGATGGTTTTATATGTTTCATAAGGTTACCCGAACCCCCATGTAAGGCTGATGCTGTTTATTGCGACCTTTAGCCCTCACAGTCGAACAATACTACTGCATTTCTCCTGTGCCAACGAAACCATAGAACTGTACACCTCATTGGCGATTGTATCGAAACCTGGTACGTCTGACATTTTTTTGAGCTACTTGTTCCGAGTACTGCATGCATGGGTAAGTGTTCTGCATGCTACATGTCGGAATTCGGTCACGTGTCGACACGAGTGCTCCTAGCGGCCGCCATCGATACCACAAGCGATGTTGGCATCACCACTGACAGGTGACAGGGGAAACGAAGATGGCTGAAGACCACTGCAACCCTAGCAGACGATGGTCGTGCACTCTAGCGGTCGACTGGAGAAACGAAGATGGCGAGAGCATCTGTGTGCATTACTGAAGCTAGACAAAATCTGGTAATTGGTTTCCTAGTGATGGAGATGAACCTAATATTAGCATGGGTTGAGATAAATGAATATCATAGAAGTAATTAATATACTTTACCTTGAATTAACCTAAAAATAATACATAATAATATTTTTACATGCTCAACTTATTCTTCATTCGAGCAATTGCTGCTTTGAGCATTCAAAGACACACTTATTCGCATAAACTGCACCAGTTAACACATGGATAGGTCTTGTAGAAGGTGGCAAATAATCAGTATAATAACTTCATGACATTTGGCACTGGTGCGGTTAGCAAATGTCTTGCCGCAATACGTGCACTCGCTTCCCGATGAACCACAAACATTGCATTTGCACTTCTTGTTATGTCTATACAGCCCATCACTGCGGGTAAACACAGCATCGCAGTTATCACAATGGAGCGCCTTGTATGCTGGGCTGAATATGCAATGGCTACTTTATGTCTGCGTGCATTACAACATGTAATAAAAGTATTTCCGCAATAGTAAAATTGATACCATAATGCTTGTAGTGTCTCTTCAGGGCCCCTTTCTGTTGACAATGCTAATGGTGTTACAGATGGCCAGTCTTCAATCATTGATTCCATCTACATATTGTAGCAGAGTATACGATCGTAGTAAATTAATGTAGTCGTAACGATCTGCTTTCCATCACCATGTTTACCGACGAAATGACATCCGTTTTTACATGATGGTTGCTCGTATACTGTTAACACTGCATGATAGTTTGCGAAGCCCATCTCAGGTTCTCAGTACATGACTGCTGACTGTGTGGTGTAAACGTCGTATGGTTGCTGGACTTAAATATGTTACCTTATCAGGTCGTTCGCTGTCTAACCTGAGAAGTTGACAATTCGGCCACTCCACTCCTTTACACTCGTTAATCTTTTAGTGTTGGAGATGCCTTGTATTGCTTTTGCTGTTGCTGCTGCTCGCTCCCGATGTGTCATAAACGAGCTCCTGGAATGTGATTGCCAATAACTGTAGTACTACCTTGAAAACATTCTGGGCATGGGAAACATCCAAGAATCTCTTCGTCCTGTTGCAAGTAGACAGGTAGGTGTTTGTAGACGGATTTTATTTCGTGTCGTGCATATGCGAAAAGGAATTCTTTAGGCAGGTATACAATCTCGGTATCTTTGTCGAGTGCTGCAATTTATTTAATCTTTCCATATACCATGTTAGCCGATAACATTTTCTGACCACTAGAAGAGCATCCTATCATATTCACTATGTCCTCAAGATGAGAGAAAGAAGTCGTGGGCAATGTGTGATGGTACGAACTGCTTTATAGACCTAAAAGTGAGGAACTACAGAAGTCGTAAACAACAGACATGTACTCCTAATGTGTGAAGTGAAAAAACGAAGATGTGACAACTAGAATGGAAGGTGAGAATGCAATGCTGCCTCCAGAACGGCTGGTGACGATGTGAAAACTATATGGAAATGTACATATTCTACTGATGATAAGGTCGGTACTAAATACTCAGATATATAAAACAGAAGTTTTAAATTACATATCATATGGTTTTTTTTTCAATGAAATGAATGTGCTCGCTATGGGATTGAACCTACACTAACTTATTCACAAGTTAGTCTCAGCACTGTCACCAGTGCTGTCAGGGTATATGTTTTAAGATGGCTGAAAAGCAGAATACATACATGGTTGAAACAAATATGATATGTTGCTTTCTTACTCGTCATTACAAAGTTCATACATTTACGGTTATTTCTATATAAATGCTATGTATTCAAAATATGTGGATGCACATAAAATTTAAAATGATATAAATTGTTACCTTGTACTGTATAACTGAATTCCTCTCGTAATGGAAAAGCGTGTGTGTGACTCGGCTGGTTTACCACCCTGGAGCCTGACTTTCTCTTTGTCTCTCTCTCTCTCTGTTTATAGGCCAGTGTTCTGTGCCAACTCTTCGACTTGCAGAGACATGTACGGTGCCCGTGCTGCCGGTCGACCACCTGGGATGCCTTACAGATTCTCACGATGTTAGTTGATCGCGCAACATCGGCCAGGTCGGATGTGTTCAGCTGCTAGTGTTGCGAGTGTTGGCTGTACTCTGAATGTGATGGTTTAGTTTCAGTCGGTTCGCAATGAAGTCATTTGCTATTCTGTTGTACTGACAAGGACGTCCTGGTATTGTATAGTTTCGTTTAAAACAAAATATTTCCCCCGATGCTTGTGTAATATGTGACTGTGCTGGTTGGTAAGTGCTTATAACGATATTCCTTTACATTTTGTTTTTATATCATGACGTACAGCACTCTATGCTAGCTTAATATACACTGGTTTGTGAATACTTGTAACTATTTGACTTTATAATTGTTTTTTTATATCTGTTTGCATCAGCACGGAGCAGTGAAGTCTCTCTTGCGAGACTAATGGTTTAAAATGTATGTTTTTTTGTGGCAATCAAAGGAACACAGTCTTTACAAGTCACGTAATGTGTATTGCACTTGACGAATTGTAGTCTTTTTTGAGGTTGGTCCTTGCGATCATTCATTTTTCTTATGTTTGCATGCATTCTAGCTTTTACTATTCTTCTTGTGATAGTAACCTTGATTTCACTATTATGGGTATTTTTTATCGGATATTTTTTAATATATTGTGACTCATTTTCCCATTATACTTGTGATGTTATTGTGTACACGACAGTCCTTTACTGTATGGTATGTAACTGATTTTTCATGTACAGGACGATTTAATATTTTTTACACTCTGTTTCTCCGACCCTAGCTTTAGGCTGACGGTGCTTATTTATATTAACGCATATATGGTTTAATGTAACCTGCGACTACGCATGTCTTGTTATCGGTGGAAGTTTGTATGTCTTTATATTTCAATATAAGACTGGTTGTTAAAGGTTACCCATGCTAGCGATGACTCGGTCTAGTAGTGTTCGTTTATATTACTCTATATGTATTTTACCATTACCCACGACTATGTATATCACACACGCAACACATTTGTATAATTTGCATTTTGCATATAGTTGTTTATTGCATGTTACCCATGCTAACGTTTATTTCTGTATATATTTTCGCATTTATATATACAGACTAGATGTCGGTGGGTGAAGGGAGGCTAGCTGTCGCTGAGAGGTATCCGAGTTGGTAGACACCTGCGGTAGCAAACGACAAGTGCGGCAGTGGGCGATTTTCGAGTGAGTGCAGGCTTATGTTTGTGCTATTTCAGCTCCTACATTCCTACAAGCAACTGTCACTTTTGAACACACTTGTATGTATACCTTTATTTTCATTACATGATTGGATGGTTGTTACATGTTCGCAAACTTCAAATGTTTGGAAATGATGACAAAATATGCTTGTAAGAGGGCTTAAGGCCTACTTGTACTTATATCCTTAATTGCAGTCGGAAGTGATGCCTGTGATATGAATTTGGTGGTCGTAGCTTCGGTGGGTGGGAAATTTCGGGCAACTTTGCTTGTAAGAGGGCTTAAAGTGTACTTGTCCCTACCACCCTGTTTTTCATTAGAGGTGATGCCTATGATATGAATTTGGCGACTATAATTTCTGTGGGTGGGAAATGGCATCCAACTATAATTTTCAATAGGCTAAGGTATGCTTGACCCTGCTGCCCTTTTCGTTGTCGGGGGTGATGCCTATGTTATGAATTTGGTGGCTGTATCTTAAACTTTTCGGAAATTACAGCCAATTTTGCTTATGCTTATAAGTGCGGTTAGGGCATCTTGTTCCTGCGGTCCTTTTCATCGTCGGGGGTGATGCATATGTTATGAATTTGGTGACTATATCTTAAACAGTTCGTAAATTACAACCAACTATGCTTATAAGTTAGCTTAGGTCATACTTAAACCTGCGGTCTTTTTCGTCGTCGTAGGCGATGCCTATGTTATGCATTTGGCAACTTTATCTTAAACAGTTAGAGAAATTACAGTCAACTATGTTTATAAGTGGGCTTAGTATGTAGTTGATGCGCACATTCAAGGCGACTCTAAGTTAGTGTGCGTTGGCATGCTTAGCTTTGTGTCGTACAGGTGGAATTACAGAGCATGACCAGAAGGAATGTAAGGAAACCCCCCAAGGAATAGAACGGTCAAGAAAGAGAGACAGGAAGGAATGAAGGAGCATGAGAAATAAAAAACAAGAGAGAGAGAGAATAAAGGAGACCGGAAGGAATATGAGAATAGCCTCACAAGGGATAGAACAGACTAGAAAGAAAGAAATAGGAGGAATGAGTGAGCATGATAAATAAACTATAAATGAGAAAATAAAGGAGACCGGAAGGAATATGAGAAAAACCCCTCTCTTCCTCCCAGGGATATAATGGACAAGGAGAGACAGGAAGGAATGAGGGAGCATTAGAAAAAAGACAACAGAGAATATAAAGGAAACCAGAAGGAATCTGAGAGAACCCCGAGGTATGGAGCAGGCGAGAGAGAATGGCATGGGTGATAGAGACTGGAAGGAATGAGAGAAATTGCATGAGAGGGCAATGAACTCGAACATTCTTCAGACAATATGGATGGTGCTGGCATGGAATTACAGAGGTGCTTGTTAATGATTGCACACTCCAGCGGGCATTTGCGCAATTTATGCCGGATTCCGCCGGAGGGAGCAAAAGCCAGCCGAATTGTGCAAAGCACTTTTTCCGGGAAATTTTCTGGTTTTAAGAAAAATTCGGAACATTTTTAGGGAAATTCAGACGCTTTTAAGTGTTTTAGAGGGAAAAGGGACTTTTCAGGGGAGAAATGGGAAAAAAAAGTGGCAGCTGCCGGCTCCCCGTCTCCCCAGTCCTTTCTGGTGAACTGTCATTTTCCTACTACTTATAACTTTTAACAGTGATGCAGCCATAAGCTTTTGTTCCGTTAAAGTCGTGTCGTGGTTTAAAAGTTTAGGTCATTTGGCGTAGTATTTTCGCACTGCTCTGTGACAGTCTGTGCCCACTTGCCTGTAACTATTTTCTTTTTTTTTAATTTTAGAATTTAGAACGATACCAACACGCACACTGTATTCACCTCTGCGTGTAATGAACTGAACGGACATATAGTATTTTCGTTGTACGTCGAATATCCACCACACTTTACAAGAGGTGGCACAATTATGCAGTAGGTGCAAAATCTGTACCAAAGTTCAACGCAATCGCTTTGACAGTATTCGTTTCGGTTCAGTAATATTTTTGGATACAAGTAGGTTGAAAAGACACATTTAAAAATGTTAAAGAGTTCCGAAATACTGCTTCCACTACACAAGTCGGGTTAGAAACTGTTGCTCCGATTATTCTGAGGCAAGTTTTCCTTACACAAGGAAACAACTTGACGTTTAGTAATTAATGCGTAAAGTATGTATTCAAGAGACACAGCACCGCATTGCGTACTCCAGGTAAGGGAACACTGCTTAGGACACCTGTACGTAATATACCTTGCAATCGGTATGTGCGAATTTATAAAAAAAAAACAGCTTCAAGGAACGACATGCATACTCTTCAACATTAGGAACTCCTACGCATAAAAAAGTTACTGTATTATACACACACCTGAAATCAATCCAGAAGGGAAAATATGACAAAAAATAATGGCAGAAAACACTTTTTACAAGGAATGACTTAATCAATTAGGTGAACTGCTGTGCGGTTCTTTCTTATGCCAAGCAAGTGTGGGTTTAAGTGCTGCGCAAGAAAATATTCAAAAGCAATGTGCCTGAGCGAATAATAATTCTAACACTAAGGCGTGAAATAACTTTCTTCAGAATTTCCTGTATGCCGAATTTCCAAAAATTCTATCAATTTGCATGTTTACGGTAAACTGAGCACTTTTGAAAATCTTGCTTAGATATATTTATATGTGCATACTGTATTCTTCCACCAAATGTAAAATTAGCACTGTCATGTGTGGCTTATTACTTTATTCTTGCGTAGGTAAAAAAAAATTGCACAATTATTAAACAAGTAAATATTTTACAAATCTGCTTATTCTTACATTTATATGCATTAAGAACTGAAAACAAAAGAAATAATTTCAATATTCACAGATATTTACATGACACTTTTAATTCAACGTTAATACCCGGAACTACTTTCAATTCGTTTTTACCAACTTACCGGGCGCAGGCCAGTCAGTGTGCCCGTTAAAATATTTGCAGGTAGGGGCAGTGACATTTTTCAAATGTTGATTCCAGAAGTGCTCAATTAACCGTGAACTGCCTATATCTGCACGAACAATTTTATACCATCGCTTGTTGACAAGCCACAATTTACATTTACAGTTACCTTATTTTTCACGCCTCTGCAACTCGGCGCAATTTAAATGTGGGGAACTCCTCGGCTCCTTATAAAGTGAGGTGAGGAAAAAAAAAGGAAGGTCTTAGGCGAATTAAGATGAACACATATGAAAAAGCGTAGTCGCAAGAAAACTAGCGCGGAAACTTTAACACTGTACGGGATTGCCAACTTAACCACTTAAACGTTACTTCGGCTTGACAGTGCTGTGTGAAAATGTTCATGAAACACACATGCGAACAGCCACTATCAAACAAGACAGCCGCGGATACCTTTATCTCTGTACCTACGAGTCTCTGCTGAAGGAGTTTATACGAAATTTATTAAGTGAAAAAAACTCACTATCACCAATGTGAGAATTAATACGATGACAGCGCTAATTACGCTTCAGTTTCACAACCGGAAAAGTTAACAATTTTTGCTGTGAAGGTCGAATGCAATTAGCAGTTCCTCCTCCTCGAGGTTGCTGATTCTCTAACACCAATGTCACTGAGATGCAATAAAATGAAAGACGCACTCTCCTTAAACAATGTTGAACCGCCAGCGACATTCTAACAAAACTCCTGGTTATTGCTCAATGCATATTATTATATCACCAATATTTCTGAACTAAATTGTCGGTACTAGAAACTACGAAAGATTGTGCGAATTTGTAATGTAACACAATACGTACACATTTTCTAGTTAGATTAAAAAAATAGAGTACTCACAGATATCGCAGTTCTCTGAGGTCGCTGAACACTCCAGCCTGTAGCCTGGTGATGTGATTGTTGTTCAGGAGTCTGGAACAAAAACAAATTTTATTCTAAATGCGAATTTGACTTTTTTAAAATCACATATTTATCATAGGATACGACAGAAATGTATTTAAACATTTTTGAACACCGGTAACTATAACAACTATACTGGAATGCTTACACAATCGACATCTACTAAACTACAGTTGTATTTAGTATGGGTTTACTAGTTTATACTAATTCTTTCACTGTATCTTACATCACAGTCATGTTGAGCTCAGAAGCTTACCAGCTGTTGTTACTGTTAAGGGAATTATGTTTTAAGGTAAAATTAGTCGTCAGGATCGGAATAATTCCAGCAGTACGAAAATGCAGTAATATCGCACCCTGAGTAGAAGACTTTCGTAACTCAAAATGTTTTTACATACGGTAAACGAAAGTAAAACAATTGTGCCTTATTAATAAGTTTTTACAGTACTCTGTTAGTAAGGGAATTCTCAGTATTAAAACTGTGTTTAAACGTAACAGTGCGCCACTCACTCCTTTTAAAACATATGTGTTTGAAAATGTGACATGTTAGTGTTTACTTATGAAATATATCTTCAGAAGTGAAACACTAATTTATCTGCCGATAAGTCCCGTAAAAGTAAACAAAATGTTGTCTCACTGTCTGGTGATAGACGCATCCCCCACCCCACGTCCTTTTTCCAACACAAAAGTTGCGACAGCTCTATTTCATGAGTCACTATAGTCTTTCATTCAAGGTGCGATGTGTAATTTTTTGGCCGATGGCTGACCCGGCGTTAAGTACGAAAGGCAGCTCGTAACGGTTTAAGTGGTGGCCATGGACCACTCTACTCTGTTACACCTATTAACGAAGGCCAACACTTCATCATGGACACCAAGGACGTCGTTGATGCATCCAGACGATCAGTTTATTACTACGAGGTGGTTACAAATAAAATTTCATTTTTGATGTACGGCAAATTACACAACGGCAATTTCGTAACTTCACTCGATAGTTGCACGATTGCTGCCCTGCTCCACTTACTTTGTGACTTGCCTGCTGTTATGTTTACCGAGACGAGATTGTCGTTGATTTTCGATTTGGTTTGTTTGAAGGACGTTAAAAATGCAAAGGTGTTTCAGAAAATGAGGAGTCGCCGGTCTTCATTGCCTAATTGTAGAAAGTATTGGAAGCCAACCCCCAAAATAATGTCTACCAGTTTCCAAAAAGCAAAAAATAAAAAAAACTTAAAACAAAAGTCGTCACCTAGACAACGTTTACCTTGAGGAAAATGGGTTCCCTAGATTGTCTCATCAGTGTAGCCAATAACTAAAATTCATAACTTTTCATCGTACTGATGCGTTTCGACGAATGTTGTTATGTTGACAATTTAACTGCTACCTGTTTAGAATTGGTAGCTCAAAATAAAAGCACGGCGCAATACACGGCAGTGTCGTCTGTCTACTTTACTTGCTCTGTGGGCCAAGAAGGCGCAAGAATCTTCTATCCCGATGTAGGAAAATTTGCTTTCCAGGATTTGGAAGAGTTATTTCGATGGATTGTCTTTGAGAAGTACAGGCACACCTTTTACCGTTTCACTTAAGGCGAAATGATGGTTGGCGCAGTTGTCCAACTGGCCTCCAAATGCAGAAATTACTGGTTTGGTCCCAGGCTCTGGTCGGGATTTTCGTGTTGGCACTACAGTAATGAAAAAAAAAAAATGGTGGGGAGGGGGGTTGTAGGGCAATTCCCATTTCCTCCCTCGTCTTAATTAAGCCTTTTCTCGATTCCCACACCGTCTCGTGAGAAAGATGTTAAGTTATATTAAGTTGTAGTCGCTGTGATTTTTTGTACATGCAAGTGCGTTTGTGTATGCGCGAGCTTGGGTGTATATAGGGCTTAGCGATTTATAAATACATAAAACGGAGGAGATTGCGTCCGTTATTTCGAGGCACAATATAGAAACGGCACGTACGGCTGCCAGTTAGAGAATAACACATGCAAGAAATTGTTAAACAAACCGACGTACTCCATCGCTAATTTCATTCTAACAATAACATTATCACTCTAGAAATTATCTTTCCGATCCCATCACCATTCCCTTAAGTGTGAAGTCGCGTCTACACTGGAGCGACACAGTCGGCGAATTTGCGTTCCTTGTCGGATGCCAACACAACGCACCCTAATATTCCACAAACATTTCCCTATGGAACTTTTTAAATCCAGGATTGATTATTGGACTGACTCCAGATCGTTTGAAGTTGAGGGCAGACGGTGTATTCAAAATTGCTGTACCAGAATTTATTTCTTTCGTTGTCTCAGTCAGGCAATTTGGGTTAAATTTAGGGTCTAAGGAATACACTTAAACTGATTCAGGAGGCGACAGTGAGGGACATTTCACGTATCACCAGCATTAGGCCTACTTACAGAGTTGCGAGGGATGACATCAGTCGAGTCGAAGGCCAGAAATCCCCCAAAAAATTCATCAATAAAATTTTATTTGAAATATACACTTTTTCTATTTGCAGGGACAGTAAACTGCACCTTCAAAACATTAGCGCAAAACATTTCGGCAAGCATGTTTCTGGTGCAAATTTGTTAATGATTTGTCCATGCTAGGTAAAAGGTTACGTTTTGGTAAATATTAAGATATTTTCGAAGTATCTACCTCAAATGCACAACAAACCAAGTTCATCTGAAAGGTTAAGCTCAAAGCATTTTTGTTTCAGCAGTGATTTTTTTTTAGTGTGGCTTGGTTTTTACAACACTCGTTTAAAATAAACGTCTAAATATCAAGAACTAAAATTATTTTCGCGCTCTCTTAGGAGAGACAGATTATTCATGCACTAAATCCCCATAGGCGAGAACTCTGCCAAGTTTAGGTTAGGAAACTGCTTCTAACGGGGGTAGAAAACCTCGCGGGGATAAAAAAAAAAAAGACAATTGAAGCCGAACTGGGTTGAACAAAGTCTTTCGGAATGCGTATCAGATACACTACAACATCGTGATCATTAACGCGCGTAATTATTCATAAACATTTGCGAGCTCCCTCTCCTTCACGACTTTAAGCTGGTTGCACAACTAAACGTTTCTTCAAGTATTTTTTACAACATAGATGACCGAAGTATCTACGTTTTACTTCTGGTTACAAATTAAAAAGCATGGAAACTCTCCACTGCAGGTATGTCAAACTCGTGTTCCTGATTCATATCTGAGCGACCCTAGCATATTACAGGGAAACAATTGGGATTCAGCCCGCGTTCAGTGTGTCCGTAAATTAAACGTATAAATGGCACGTGATGTAACCAATTGGAGGTTATACGTCAACAGCAGGAAACAGGACAGTAAACCCAATGAATTAAAAAAAATATATTTGCGAACGTTTTTTCTTCCTTCTCAAGTTGAACAAATACGAACTAACAATTCAGTTCACAGACGAGCATCTAGAAAAGTACAGTGATAGTTGTTTCAAGCCAAGATACGTCACCAGACTTTGAACATGTGGTAGCCAAGGAGAAACTTCTAGTAGACTGCTAGTAGTACTTTAGCTGTCTTAATTCCTTAACTGCATAGCGCCTATTTTTGCGTTTGTTTACATTGCACGTGTAATTTTTGTACCACATTCAGTTGTATGAAGTGTTTAAAGAGAATTAAATTCAGCGATAGTTTAACAATATAAATGTCAACCCTTTTTTCTCCGTTAGGTGGACCGTTATACTCTCTTGGTTACATTTTATGTCTCTTGCGCAAGTTAAAGATTGTCACCCTACTTCAGAGTTCTCGGTCCAGTGCAATGTGTCCTATACTTCTAAGCTGGATCTCGCCCTAGGGGCTAATGAATCTCAAGTAAACCCCGTGCCGCGGAAGGTTGCAAGTCAGCTGACCTTCCCAGTGGATACACGCAGGCCTGGTCATCACGTTTTATGACTTGGTGTCTCGGTTTACGATTTCGTAACAAGGAGTGTACAACTGTAGGTCGTAAGCAGCCGTAAAATCGGCCTCGGGGTCGCAGTTAACTTAGCGCGCCTAATAGGCTTATCCTACTTATACCTGCGCCCCCAACGCATTACAACACTCAGGGTCAATATCGTGCTGTCTGAATCTTCAACTACCAGAAGAGATGTATATACGTAACTGTGAAAACATACAATATTATGTTTAAGCTGTAAATGTTTCAAGTTGTCCTCTCGAAGCTTTGCTTTACGTTAAACTCAAACGTACTAAGTTGAGGACGTAAGTAACAAATTTTAGTTTACACATAAATTCCAGGGATGTAAAATTTATTCCAAGTATAGTCTCTGTTCGGACTTCTTTTCTACTATGTACAAAAAAAATTACTCTACTTGTTACAAACATTTAGGCCTATCTGGAAACAAGCTGCTAAATATTTTCTTTTAAATATACAGGTGAAATATTGTATTTTTGCAACACATTATTTCGAAAAACATACATAATTGTTTATGTAACTTAACGTATATATATATATATATATATATATATATATATATAATAAACTTGAAGTCTATAACAGTTGCTTGTTAAAATTCAACATCCGTTTTACACATTCCACGCTAAGGTTTTGTAAAATTTACTCTTATGTATTTATAGTGTTACAAAAATATCTTTGGCAGCAAGTTTTCAAATGATTCCTTATACAAATGCAAAAAAAAAAAAAATTCAGTGCAGCATTCTAAACTTAGCATAGAATTTGTTGTACTGTCATTTGAAAACTCCTTTAATATTTTTTAATGGCGTATCCTTACGAGCGGCACGTAAGAAATTTTCCACGTCCGAATACTAGTTTTGGTTTTCTATTTCTGTCTCTAATGTGTATTTTTTGTAACGTGAAAAAGCACCAATACGAGTGTTACACTATCATTTTCAGGTTTGAAATTTCCAGTACAGGCTATTTAACATTGCATAGAGACATGCAGTACAATTTGGTCTTTATAATGACGTCATAAAATTATAGCATGATCACTGAAAGTCCTAAAGAGACGAGTTGAGGAAAGACATTGCGCCATTTCAGCACCTTGCGCGTAAAGCCGACCTAACATTATATGTGCGTTACTAGGTCGCCCTTAGCGTTCCCACGCATATAGGCCCCGGACACGCGAATCACCTCCAGCCAGACGGTGACCTTAGGTATGAGAACTTTTGCGTGATACTAGTTTTTTGCGAATCACAAAGTAATTACTTAAATTTCTNGGACACGCGAATCACCTCCAGCCAGACGGTGACCTTAGGTATGAGAACTTTTGCGTGATACTAGTTTTTTGCGAATCACAAAGTAATTACTTAAATTTCTACAGGAAAAGGAATTCACAGCGGTCATATTCGTTGAGTATATATCTGACATTATTTGCGTCTCCCCTTCCTCCGATGCGTCATACAGGCACAATATTACTATAAATATATTTCCTTCGATATTTAAAAACGTAAACAGTTGCGACAAGTCACAAAAAGCCAAAAATAATAAAAATACATTATTATTATTTATTAAAAATTACCTTAAAATAGGCTTCAAATGTGGAAACTGATTATTATGTTTCCTAAACACACTATTTTTCTCAGCAGGAAAATAGNCCTTAAAATAGGCTTCAAATGTGGAAACTGATTATTATGTTTCCTAAACACACTATTTTTCTCAGCAGGAAAATAGAACATTTCAAATAGAAAACTATGGGAAGTCGCGTACTCTCTAAGAAATTATTATTAAACTAGCGAACCGGCCCGGCTTCGCCCAGGTAGAATTGAGTTTTACAGTGACACACAAATAAATAAATTGGGAAAAGACAATTCATTTATGTGAAAACAGAATTATAAAATTATACTATGCTAGCCTAGGTTTTTAACTGATTACGGCAACCCAATAGGAAGGAAATATTTTTCACCAGATAGCCAAGAAGTAGGGAATTGTTTATGGAGTGTATCTGTGCAACTATCGCGTAGTTACCACATTTCCGCTTTCGATGTATGGAAATCAAAACGTGAGTTTCNCCTTAAAATAGGCTTCAAATGTGGAAACTGATTATTATGTTTCCTAAACACACTATTTTTCTCAGCAGGAAAATAAAACATTTCAAATAGAAAACTATGGGAAGTCGCGTACTCTCTAAGAAATTATTATTAAACTAGCGAACCGGCCCGGCTTCGCCCAGGTAGAATTGAGTTTCATAGTGACACACAAATAAATAAATTGGGAAAAGACAATTCATTTATGTGAAAACAGAATTATAAAATTATACTATGTTAGCCTAGGTCTTTAACTGATTACGGCAACCCAATAGGAAGGAAATATTTTTCACCAGATAGCCAAGAAGTAGGGAATTGTTTATGGAGTGTATCTGTGCAACTATCGCGTAGTTACCACATTTCCGCTTTCGATGTATGGAAATCAAAACGTGAGTTTCATCAAGTTGTAGCTTTAGAAATAAGTGTACGTAGGTACTACTTTTTGCGCTTGGCTAAGGTATCTTAATCGATCACCAAAGTTAAGCAACGTTCCCAGCGGCACACATTTGGATGGGTGACCCTTTAGTGGCATAAAATTTGAGCGCTTCCGGGCTTCGGAGGGAAAGTTAAATATTCGGTCCCGGCTGTTATCGATTGGTAGAAGTTGTTAAGCCATTTCAGAGGTCCTTGGGCGGCCTGATAAACTCAAACACCAGAGGAAAAAAATATTTCGGTCACGTTCCCAGCCGTTGCAGAATAACGTTTTGTTGTTATTCCACAGAATCTGTATAAAAAGTATCCTATGTCCTATTCCAGGACCTAAAGTACCTACATACCAAGTTTCATCAAAATCCGTCAAGTCGTTATGGAGCTGAGTGGTAACAAACACACAGACTTTCGCATTTATAATATTAGTAGGATTTACCACATTAGTGTATTACTTTTACTAAGAAAGCGCGAATATAAAAATATTCATGGTTACTTCCAACTTTTCTGACTCCTGCTGAAGTTCTTCTTTCAGGATATTCCTGCGCTTCATGAAAACAAGGCTTAACCGAGTCTAGAAGATTACACCAAAGAGAGAACACACCACATTCGTGCGCACTTAGCCTAATAATATTTTGCATAAAAACCATTTCTTACTACGGATTATCAACACACTTATTCCCGCTGTAGTTTACTCATATAAATTATGAATGAAATATTACAATTTACAGATAAAATATTTGTAGAAGTTCAATTAGCCGAAATGTGATACTTTTATGTTAACAGAAGTGAAACGCTCGTGATACATGGCGTATTTAGGAAAGAACCAAAAACGTAATACGTAGGGATATATTTCAAAGGGTTAGATTCTAAAAGTGTGAAGAAACCACGAATAAACTATAGACTGCAAAACACAGGAAAGGGACAAATACGACAGTACAGGTGCATACGATTAAAGACAAACCCCGGAACCTCTGGCGCAACTCTTTAAATAATTTTACTTCGAACACCAATAAAAGTTATCAATTTTTGTTTATAATACATGCATTTTTTAAATTTACCTGTTTTTCTCGATTGTTTAATTTTTAAATAATTTATTTAACGTTTTGAGGTTGCAGAGATCAAGGTAAGCGGCATCCAAGGTCAAGGTCATGCACATCCACAGAATCGCTGTTAGATCTACCTTGCTTATGCGCCTTTCAACACAAAATTATTTTATGCAATACGGACGCTTGGGAGGCTGTGCCACGCCTAGTTCTTCCGGGTTTACTGGGTTTTACGTATTTACGAAAATGCGAATTGAGGAAGTAAGTCGATGACCGTGTTAAAAATAACTGGTGAATAATTCAAATGACTATTCATAGTTTTGCAGTTGGCGAAAAAACGATCAATATACACGCGGTTTTTTTCCACTATGTTCAAAAGTTTTAATTAGATGCGGTTGATAGCAAGCTATCTTAGAAATTGCTATGGAAAATAAAATGTTTCGAGGAAACGAAAGTTCTAAGCGTAGTAGAGACGCGAGCTCTGGTTACGCAAGGACTATGGATAAAGGGGAAACACTCCTATCGCGTTACCTAAAGGATATTACCCAGTAATTATAACTTCCACTCCCAACAGATGAAGTTTCCAAGTTCCCATGCTATCCGCTAGAGTAGGTAAGCCGAAGCGAAGTAAACAAGGAGAGGGTGAAATGTACATGTAAGCAGCGAACATCACGCCGTAATTGGTTTAGCTTTTCGGTATTCGCCTGCGGTATTTTGCGTTTCGAATGTATATTCAATACACTGGCTTACAATCAGAAATTGTGTTCACGTATGCATTAAGTGGAACATGCGCTGTACCNATCAATTTTTGTTTATAATACATGCATTTTTTAAATTTACCTGTTTTTCTCGATTGTTTAATTTTTAAATAATTTCTTTAACGTTTTGAGGTTGCAGAGATCAAGGTAAGCGGCATCCAAGGTCAAGGTCATGCACATCCACAGAATCGCTGTTAGATCTACCTTGCTTATGCGCCTTTCAACACAAAATTATTTTATGCAATACGGACGCTCGGGAGGCTGTCCCACGCCTAGTTCTTCCGGGTTTACTGGATTTTACGTATTTACGAAAATGCGAATTGAGGAAGTAAGTCGATGACCGTGTTAAAAATAACTGGTGAATAATTCGAATGACTATTCATAGTTTTGCAGTTGGCGAAAAAACGATCAATATACACGCGGTTTTTTTCCACTATGTTCAAAAGTTTTAATTAGATGCGGTTGATAGCAAGCTATCTTAGAAATTGCTATGGAAAATGAAATGTTTCGAGGAAACGAAAGTTTTAAGCGTAGTAGAGACGCGAGCTCTGGTTACGCAAGGACTATGGATAAAGGGGAAACACTCCTATCGCGTTACCTAAAGGATATTACCCAGTAATTAT
Organism: Clitarchus hookeri; assembly: GCA_002778355.1. NCBI lineage: Eukaryota > Metazoa > Arthropoda > Insecta > Phasmatodea > Phasmatidae > Clitarchus > Clitarchus hookeri. The sequence continues at coordinate 85,499 of NQII01004406.1, forward strand.
AACTTCCACTCCCAACAGATGAAGTTTCCAAGTTCCCATGCTATCCGCTAGAGTAGGTAAGCCGAAGCGAAGTAAACAAGGAGAGGGTGAAATGTACATGTAAACAGCGAACATCACGCCGTAATTGGTTTAGCTTTTCGGTATTCGCCTGCGGTATTTTGCGTTTGGAATGTATATTCAATACACTGGCTTACAATCAGAAATTGTGTTCACGTATGCATTAAGTGGAACATGCGCTGTACCNGAATGTATATTCAATACACTGGCTTACAATCAGAAATTGTGTTCACGTATGCATTAAGTGGAACATGCGCTGTACCGCTGCACATGAGTCAAGGGCCAAGTATACGATGTCGTGGCCTATTTGTATGAATCCATATTGACACACCGAATGGGTCAAGTTATACGGAGCGTTGACTTGGTGTTAAAAATCTGCTACATATATTATTTATTGTATAGTATAAAAATAAATACAAAGAACAACAAAGATATATTCCCATGTCACTTGAATAATAGAGATTTCCGTCAATATTTTATTGTGGATTCTGAATGGTACATTTTCTTAGTTGATTATATGTTAGGGACTTTTAGACTTAGAATGAAATTAACATAAATTAGTACCTAAAAATGTATTTTTACAAAAAAAATATTAAATTTTCTTTTATTAGGTAGTTTCACATTCATAAATTTCCCGTCTCTCTTTGTTATTAAAATACAAACTCTTTTGAAATACACAAAAGCAACATAATAAGAGTTGACATTGAACTTTTCATAAATGCCTCGCTTCACATCAGAAGACAGCTATACATCAACTCTCTAACGATGCATGCAATACACATTCAAAACACGTCACGGAAAATACTAAAGAAGTGATTTTAAAACGCCGAACTCAAAAAGCCGCGCAATGGCAATGATCTCTCAGTTAACCGCCGGAATAATTTTATCGCATGAAAAAGTAGCGTACTGTTTAAGCAAATTTTCAATTGAAGTTAGTAAATATGGAGGAGATACTTTTCTCTTACTTCACTTCATAGGTTAGGTTAGCATTAACTAATTCCGTATTCAAAGTTTTCCAGCAACCTTTCTTAGGGGGTTTACATACTTTTTTTTTTTTTTAGTTAGTACTCCTACTTGTTTTGGTGGTTCGAATTCTCTAGCCAATCATCTTCGCATTATTCTCTCACACAACCAAAGTAGCACAACTCTTATGCTCTTGACTTATATATTTTCACTTCCGACTATCCACTTTCGTACAAAGTTTTGCTTCTAACAAAAATTTCATTTCACATGCCTGTAACCTGATTTCCATCTCTCCTTGCTACTTTCCACGCCTCGTCTTCGTAGCAGTACAGGAATTTACATTAATTTGAAGACTTTAGTTCCATACCTCTAACTATTTTATTGTTAAGAATATTGTTAGCCGTACCACAAATCGTCTGCTACTTGTATAGCTTTAGATAAATACTTTTATTTCAGCTGGGGGTCGCGGTGACTGAGCGANACCACAAATCGTCTGCTACTTGTATAGCTTTAGATAAATACTTTTATTTCAGCTGGGGGTCGCGGTGACTGAGCGATTAGCTTGCTCGCCTCCCACCAAGGCGAACCGGGTTTAATTCCCGGCCGGGCCACTCCCGGATTTTCGCATGCGGGAATCGTGCCGGATGATGCCGCTGGTCATCGGGTTTTCTCGGAGATCTCCCGCTTCCTCCCGTCCTGGCATTCCGACGCTGTTCCATACTCACCTCAATCACCCTCATCGGTTATCAAGACCTCGCTGTTAAATGCCACCCAAATCTCTTCACTCATTCACTCAATTTCAGCCGTATGTAACGATTGATCTGTTCTATACTTTGGTTATTAATGACTATTTTTGTTCTTATTGGCTCTGATATATAGAAAGATAATATTTATGTTTTATTTCACTTGAATATTTGTCTTTGTAAACATCTTCGATGTCTTTAATAACTAGCAGATCCTACGCAAAGAGCACCATGCAACCTATCTGTACCACAGTGAATCTATACAATTAACTTATTGACTGTCGCCGTGATGCGTGGCTGCCTACACTCGGGGCGCCAATCGACGAATTTATAGACAGTGGTGTTTATACATACACACACACCCATGTACACTTATACTCATTGCCATAAAAATAGCCACACCCAGAACGAATTATCCACTACAGGCGAAAGTTTGTATTCAGCTACACCACAGGTAATATTACACTGAAGAGTAAAAAAAACTGGTATAGGCGTGCGTACGCAAATAACAGAGGTATGGAACCAATCAGAGTAACGCGATGCGGTCGGCAGCTAGATCGGTTACTACTGCTATCAATGGCAGGTTATCAAGATTTAAGTGAGTTGGAATGTGGTGTCATAGTCGGTGCACGAGAGATGGGAAATAGCATCTCCGAGGTAGCGATAACATTTGGATGTTCGCGTACGACCATTTCACGAGTGTGCCGTGAACATCGGGAATCCGGTAAAACATCACATCTTTGACATCGCTGCGGCCGGAAAAAGATCGTGAAAGAACGGGACAAACTACGACTGACGAGAATAATTAAACGTGACAGACGTGCAACCCTTTCTCAAAATGGCGCACATTGGATTTGTGGACTGCCCTGCAGGATTCATGGTGTGAATTGCCTCCTGCATACCTTCAGACATTAGTCCAGTACATGCCACGTCGTCTTGCGGCACTTCTGCGTGCTCGGGGGCGCCCTACACGATATTAGGCAGGTGTACCAGTTTGTATGGCTCTTCAGTGTACAATGGATTTAATTCTGAATGCGATTGGTGGCGTTAGAACTGCTACCAGGGAGTTGTAACTCTGCTACAACACAAAATATGAACGGTCGTAGGACTAATCTGTGCACAGTATAATCAATGTACGTGTGGAGTAAATGCCTCGGCGACAAATTTGACACAGATGCGAACAACTAAAAACGTCCAATCTCTGGACTACGGGGCGCAGGGCGGTAGTTCTGCCAAACTGCGCGCGTTTATTTACTTTCTGTATAAATGTGACTCGTAACCACGTGTCTCAACAGCACGTATACCTATGGTATCAAGGTGCCTAGTGACCTTGTGTTACATCATCCCTAATTGTAATAATTACTTCCGACTGCGCATAGCTAAATGCTTAATATCTGTCCTATATAAACACATTTGTAAGTTGCATATTGTTTTCACGTTCTTTTTATGTCTATCATGTATGTGTTTCAAGTTATGCTTAACTTTAAGTTATATATAGTTTTCATTACTTGTCCCTTTTGGGGGCTTGGCTAGTTTCTCTACGTTTTACAATTGTAATTTGATTGTTACAGTTGTTGGTCACCATCCGCCCTTTAATTGTGTTTAATTATTCCATGTACGGCAGAAAAACCACACAATAAGGGCTGGCACGTAGTACATATGTTCATAATTTCTGTACTTTTATTTGTTTCTTTCTGTAAACTTGCTTTTAATTACTACACATAATAAATCAAAATCAAATCAATAAAACTGCCAGCAACCTGGACATTCGTGACCGAACTGTGCGAAGGCGTTGGGAGCAATGAGAATTTGAAGGAGGAACATACAAGCGCTGGGAAGGTTCAGAACGACCCAGAATGACCACCACAGAAAGTGAAGTTTCATCGTCCTNATTTGAAGGAGGAACATACAAGCGCTGGGAAGGTTCAGAACGACCCAGAATGACCACCACAGAAAGTGAAGTTTCATCGTCCTGCAAGCGTGAACTCGCACAACAATGCCTCCTTTACCATACAGAGACACNACCACAGAAAGTGAAGTTTCATCGTCCTGCAAGCGTGAACTCGCACAACAATGCCTCCTTTACCATACAGAGACACGCATTATCAACATCCCCTACACCGACTTTCGCTGACGTACCTATAACAGCACCTTCGTTTGCACTTTTGTCGTAATCGGGTGGCATGGACGGTTGACGTATGGCGGCATTGTCTCCAGTGACGAATCCAGATTTTGTCTGGATAGGTATGAAAACCATACTCGAATGCAGAGGTGCATTAGAGAGAGCAAAAATTCGGACTTTATTGCTGAGCGACATATCGCCCGAACTGGTGGCGTCATGGCGTGGGTAAAATTCTCCTATGATTGTCGTTCTCCCTTGGAAGTGATCACGGGTACAGTGAAGTCACACAGCTGTATCTTCAGGAAATTCTACGGCCTCATGCGCTTCTCTCGTGGACAGGCTCCAAAGGGAAATTTTCCATCGCGATAATTCCCAGACGCATACATCACGGATTTCCCAAGACTGCTTTCGTCCTGTCCACACTCGCCCTTGGCTACCCCGGTGTTATAGCCCGTAGAAAATGTATGTAGCCAGCTGGGACGACAGCGTCAGCTGTCCGCAACGTCTGAACTGTAGTTTCAATAACCATGGGACAATCTTTCACATGATTCCATGCCGGACTGTATTGCCGCCATATATATTTTTGCCCGAATAAACGTTCCATTATCTTGTAGTTGTAATCGTTTATTTTTATTGTCGTCCCAGTCATCGGTGCCAAATTTCATTTCAGTTCGACGCATTCTGGTGGATGCGAAAATTTTTATGGATAACGCACAAAAATATTGTGTAAAACACACTTATATGATTCCTTAGTTTAAACTGTGGTTGTTTTTTTTGGGAGTTTTACTGTATTATATGGAGAATATTTACAAAATGTTTTTATTGTCTACATAAAAAAAACTTTCTCGAAGACAATAAATATCACGTTTTCCTTTATTGAAATCTCCGCGAGTTTTTTTCTCCCGATATTCATTAATTATAAATATATTATATAAGTAGGATCTTCCTCTTCTGAGATAGTTTACAGTGGTTGATTGATAATATGTGCAAGTATATTGAAAACCGTGTCATTAAAAATAAATGCCCCTATAGCTGTCCCAATCAAAATGCTTCCCTGTTTTTTGAAGATGGACGGAACTTTCGTGGTACTTTAGTGGCTGTTTGTGGGTTTTTTTAAATACGAGTTCATGGATTGCAACATATATTAAGTGGGTAAAAATCGCCTCCAAATTAAAAAATTATAATAAATTACAGGATTCCTGTAAATAGAGCGCATTTCAATGACCTAGCAGCTACGTACAGCCTGTTCACGGTAAAGTAAGCACTTTTAAGGTCCTAGTTACTTTTTTCTTTCAGTTGTTTTTTATCCTTTAACCACCTTTTTGAATAAATACTGTCATATAAGTAATAAACACAGTGTGTAGATTCGACCACACCCGGAATTTAACGCCAAATGCTAAAATAAAATATATTGATTGAGTATTATTCCAAATGCTTTCAAATGTGCTCAATTTACCGTGAATAGTATATACCTGTACTTTAATTAGAGAGAAAACATGTCTGCATATCGTAAAATAAANGTGCTCAATTTACCGTGAATAGTATATACCTGTACTTTAATTAGAGAGAAAACATGTCTGCATATCGTAAAATAAAAAAAATAAAGTAATTTCTCTACCACGAGGAGACCTTAATCACAGGGGATTCCAGAAATGAAGTCTACCGTACATTCGGGTATCCAAAGCAGAGTGCGATGCCGTACCAAGGCACCAGCGAGCCAGTCGCTCTCGTAGATGCTGGGAGCTGGATGCCGGGTTTGCGGATCTGTCCGGACGAACACACGACCAACTGAAGCGCGTCTTATCGGCGAACATCACACGATCCCACCGACTGGTCGATACTTCTCGGGCGGCGCTCAAGCATCAGGTCACAAGAGCTCCCCTGTGCCACGGGATGCCGAAGACGCACATAACAGACATTCTTATATATATATGCATATACACCCATACATATACTCACTGAAGTGTATTAATGCACCACGTGGGTTGCCTCTGAAATGGATTGGGATATTTTGTGCTCCGCGTACGGCGCCACTCAAGTGTATATTATTGTGTGTATTGGGGTATGTGTGATTATTCGGGAGTAGTTGTTAACAAACCAAGTTGGCTTATAGGTAACTTGTATATTGTAGTGAAAATANTATGTGTGATTATTCGGGAGTAGTTGTTAACAAACCAAGTTGGCTTATAGGTAACTTGTATATTGTAGTGAAAATAATAGTAAAACTTGTAGTAGAATGACCGCATTAACTAGAGATCAGTGATAATCAACACTATAATAATAATAAAAATACATACCACTACTGAGCAAACTACCAACCAATAAAACAGTTCACATATGGAGGAGCGTTTAATTATTGCGTTTGAAAGTTTGGTGAAGAAACATAAGCAATCAATGTTCAGATATAAGAATACATGCAGCTCAATTTCAAACGCTCAACTCAGAATATAATTNACATAAGCAATCAATGTTCAGATATAAGAATACATGCAGCTCAATTTCAAACGCTCAACTCAGAATATAATTATAGTTACAGTTGATATTTGGCAGCTTAAGGTAGTTTTTCGAACTAGGGAAAATAATATTCAATGTCCAATAAAACACATAATTCACTTGTTTCTAATCCATTAATCAGAAAAATAACTTGCCTCGGCTTCTCAGATTTATAAAATATTTAGGTAGATGCATTAGATCTCTACTTCTGAAGAAAGTGTGGGCAAATTTTATAAGGAAGGCTTTATAGAAATGGGTTAAGCAGAATTCTTGAAGATTAAATTAGAGAAATCGTATTATATAGGGCTGCTGCCATCTGCAACTTATTTCAGTCTTTACTTATCCGTAACTGTAGTTATTCTGGAGCAAGAAGTTCTCGTAGTTCATGATAGCAATTTAGTTGCTATCAAACAGGACATGCATCAACTTAGAGAGCCCTTTTCTGTAAATCGACTCTCCGGGCATTATTCTTTCACTCCACTCGCACACCGGTGGCATAAAATAATGTAATGAATAAATATAGACTATAGGATCCATTTTAAAANTCTTTCACTCCACTCGCACACCGGTGGCATAAAATAATGTAATGAATAAATATAGACTATAGGATCCATTTTAAATATATTTATATGAGCTTCAGGATCCAATATGCTGACTTAAACGATCCAAGAACAGAGATAATTTTTCAACACAGTCCTGTTTGAATTTGCCATAGCGCAATAGGCGAAGTACTTCGAAAAATTCACTCGCAAAATATTACATATTGTGATGCTGCCAACTATCAATAAATGCTTACATTTAAATATATTTCTTTTAGCAACCTGTTTAACACTGCTATCTTAAATAGCTGCATTAAAACATTAAATTAATTTAACAATTCTGNATTTCTTTTAGCAACCTGTTTAACACTGCTATCTTAAATAGCTGCATTAAAACATTAAATTAATTTAACAATTCTGAAAATATTTCAATCTGTGGTCATACTGAACTCTAAAACTGCAATTAAAGATGGAAACAATAACATAAACAAACATTTGCAAAACATCACAAGCTCATAGAGTAACTAAGTAACAAAGAATTATGCCAATATAACTGTCATGCAAATAATAAATATAAACAATAAATTTGCAGTGTAAATTAAATTTAAAAAAATAAGTGGGCAGAAATACCAGACTATCATACGTTACAATACATACATATACACACATATAATGCATACATAATCATACACACATACACAGACATAAATACATTTAGGTCGAGTTCACTGACGACCAAATGGATCCGTTGGGTAGTTCGGCGTAAAGGTTCTAACCACTCTGCGAAATATAATTCCCCTGTACAAAATATTTAATTTGCTTGAATTGACTCTACTCCATAGTTTGAGCCTCGCTATTTTTCATTTTCCCTTTTCAAGGTTGCTCTTTAAAAAACCAAAACACTGATTACACATTTTATTTTTTGTAATAACGTGTTTTTTTNTCCCTTTTCAAGGTTGCTCTTTAAAAAACCAAAACACTGATTACACATTTTATTTTTTGTAATAACGTGTTTTTTTACATAATTATCTACTCTTAAGCACATTCAAAGAAATCCCCCTATCGCTCTGAGAAAATACCAGATGTGTGTAAGCCTTGAAGATTATTTAAAATTTATTTTAATCTTAAAATAAGGAGTCTGAGTCGTTGTAAGAACTTATAAATTCAACTGTNTCTTTCACTCCACTCGCACACCGGTGGCATAAAATAATGTAATGAATAAATATAGACTATAGGATCCATTTTAAAAATATTTATATGAGCTTCAGGATCCAATATGCTGACTTAAACGATCCAAGAACACAGATAATTTTTCAACACAGTCCTGTTTGAATTTGCCATAGCGCAATAGGCGAAGTACTTCGAAAAATTCACTCGCAAAATATTACATATTGTGATGCTGCCAACTATCAATAAATGCTTACATTTAAATAGATTTCTTTTAGCAACCTGTTTAACACTGCTATCTTAAATAGCTGCATTAAAACATTAAATTAATTTAACAATTCTGAAAATATTTCAATCTGTGGTCATACTGAACTCTAAAACTGCAATTAAAGATGTAAACAATAACATAAACAAACATTTGCAAAACATCACAAGCTCATAGAGTAACTAAGTAACAAAGAATTATGCCAATATAACTGTCATGCAAATAATAAATATAAACAATAAATTTGCAGTGTAAATTAAATTTAAAAAAATAAGTGGGCAGAAATACCAGACTATCATACGTTACAATACATACATATACACACATATAATGCATACATAATCATACACACATACACAGACATAAATACATTTAGGTCGAGTTCACTGACGACCAAATGGATCCGTTGGGTAGTTCGGCGTAACGGTTCTAACCACTCTGCGAAATATAATTCCCCTGTACAAAATATTTAATTTGCTTGAATTGACTCTACTCCATAGTTTGAGCCTCGCTATTTTTCATTTTCCCTTTTCAAGGTTGCTCTTTAAAAAACCAAAACACTGATTACACATTTTATTTTTTGTAATAACGTGTTTTTTACATAATTATCTACTCTTAAGCACATTCAAAGAAATCCCCCCATCGCTCTGAGAAAATACCAGATATGTGTAAGTCATGAAGATTATTTAAAATTTATTTTAATCTTAAAATAAGGAGTCTGAGTCGTTGTAAGAACTTATAAATTCAACTGTNTGAAGATTATTTAAAATTTATTTTAATCTTAAAATAAGGAGTCTGAGTCGTTGTAAGAACTTATAAATTCAACTGTTCAGTCAATAATCAATAATAAAACAGTGGTCAGCAAACAGAATTTACAGAAAGTTACTGACTGTATAGATGCTTGTTCTTACCATCAATATCTGTTCTAAGTTTGTAACTTGCCACAAGTGAACGAGTATATTCACGGTTCTATGTAGTCTCATTATTTCAGGTGTTGTAATAAAGTAATATTTTAATGAAAACTATACAATTGTCGAATTTATTTCTAGCAATAGGTAAACTGCATGCTTAGAGAAGAGTGAAAGTAGCATAAACTAACTCTCGACAAAAAGTACAGTTACTTTCACAAAACATCAACCTCACAGACAAAATATTGCTCTAGATAATACCATCTTCAGCTGTACANAAGTACAGTTACTTTCACAAAACATCAACCTCACAGACAAAATATTGCTCTAGATAATACCATCTTCAGCTGTACAGTTACGACAATAAACGCTTCGCCTATGTAAAACATCGAAGATCGTGGATAGTAGGTACCGAATGGGTAATGAAATAATCACACTTCGTTCATTGCATGGGTGTTAAATGCAGTCCACTGGAGTTTTAACGAGAAGTTAGTTCATTCTCATTCACGTGTATTCTTAAGCATAAAAGAAACAGTGCATATTTATCACTGATATAAAAACATCGAAATTGAAGCAAAAACGTAAGTCAATTTAATATATTTGACAAAAAGCTCGACATAAATTTAGACAGCGACGATGCGATACCAACATTCCAACATTCGACTTTCGATAACTCCCTAAATGTCGCTTAGTTAACTTTTGATATCGCTTCTACATGCAGAGCAAAAATATTTGGTACGTTTTACAAAACATTTCTTGGAAACTTGTTGCAAACTTTTTCCGTTGTATTACAACTGAAATATTACCTACACTATACGTCGTTTTATGAAACATACAAATTTATTTAGCTCTATGTTTACAATAAACAAAGTCTATAGTACTCATAGATCGTTCTTAAAATTCAATATTAATCTAACAAATTCCACACTTAACTTCTTGTAACATTTGTTGTAATTTACTTGTAACGTCACAAAGGCAGTCCTAACAACTAATATAAAAAAAACTTGTAACAAAAATACAGCTTTTACTAAACTACAATAACACTACAGAAAAATTAACGTAAGCTTTAAATGGAATGACTAAGAAATACCACATTTTTATGTGTAACTAATGGAGGGCAGCATATGAGATGCTGAAAAGATCAGCACTTCGGAAGAATAAGGAAACGAGGAACCTCCGTCGAATAAGTGAGAATGAGAAGTTGCACACCTGCAGCGGGAGTAGCGTCTGTACTGTGCTCCTAAGTTGTGTTAATCCAATCAGAGTCAGTGTACACAGCGCACAAGTAGGTTACTTTCTACCTTTACTGTACACTGTAAGGCTTCCCCGAATGCAACTGATTCCTATTCGTGTTGCTACTCTTAATTATGAGTAGTTCATAATACTGTGATGATTAGCGCTCATTGGCTGTGATAACTAAACAAGTGCTCTGTCAGCTTGTGTAGAGCACGCATCAAAAATGTGTTATTTGTAACACCTGAAGGTCTAAATTAATGTGGGTGTGAAATTGTTAAAACACTGTTAATATGCACTGAGAAAAAGGTTTGTTCCAGCAAACAAAATATTCAGTTGCCACAACAAAACAATTTGTTTAGTGAACGAAACTTGAAAAGCAACAAAGCCATCTCTGTGTTGGGCCAAAATAAATTATACTGTCAACAAAATATTTTTTGAATGAACTGTATACATTTGTTTGGCAACTCATTTGATTGCCTTCGTTCGAAAATACAGTTCAGGAGTTTGTTTGCATTGTTTGTGATAAATAGGAAAGTAACAGTGTTTGTTAGTGCATTTCTTGCTGCTCAATAATGGTATAAACATCCCAATAAAACAGGTTCAACAGGAATATAGAAAGTAAAGCTGTAAAACTTGATATATTTATTTGCGCATGTTGTCCAATATTTTTAATGTATGTATTTAAAAACATTCCAATTTCATCAGTGTTAACTTTAGATAAGTAACTGATGAGGTATAGCGCTCGGGCACAAAAATGTTCTTCGCTCAGATCTCGATCGAACTTACTAAGTTATTTATTTTTGNGATGAGGTATAGCGCTCGGGCACAAAAATGTTCTTCGCTCAGATCTCGATCGAACTTACTAAGTTATTTATTTTTATACTAATCGAAACTGTTTAATGTACATAGAGTCAAACAGATATTTAGTTTCACCAACAAAATCTTTGTTTACGGCAACCAAATAAGAACAAAATAATTTGGTTAAAATAAAAAAACATTTCATTGCCCATTTACTAACAATTAATATGGTTGTGCCAAACAAACTTGTCATATTAAAAAAAAAACATTTTTCTCAGTCTGGCAGGACAGCGCAAATACGAGCCTTATGCGCAATTAAAGAAATTTGTGCGAGGTCGTATTGTGGGTCTCCGGAAGGCCGGATGTCACACTGGAGAATAGCGAAATGCATCGGACGAGTCATCAATCCTGTCTTCCGTTGAGCACATGCGGAATAGGATTGGACGTCTCATAGCCCCGTCTTCGACACCACAGACAACATTTGCCCAATTACTCTACCACGTGAGACACATGTGAAATATTCATGAAACTCAACCAAATACTTTACATTACATTACTGGAAATACTGTTTATTCAGCATCGCGAAGCTTAGAAACTGTTTTCACTAGCGCAATAGCGTGTGAAAAAACGGAAGGAATTCTTCATCCTCGCCGTTCTTAATTGTACATTGGCCTGTTCCTTTTTTAATTATGTGATACTAATGAAAGGATCTGGTCAAAACAGGTGCAGTTTTGCACAAATGTTGCAAGGTTTGCTATAAAAAAAATGGTTGCCAATATGTCTACGAGTGCCATTAGGTATCTGACTCAACTCAGCAGGATTATATTCGTCACCTCAACAATCGTTTCCATGCCAGAGTTGCGACCTGCGTTGCTGCTAGAGAGAATANCAGCAGGATTATATTCGTCACCTCAACAATCGTTTCCATGCCAGAGTTGCGACCTGCGTTGCTGCTAGAGAGAATATGGAGTGCTGAAACGGTCTTTTGACCGCCCTGCAGACTTTCACTCACTAGTATGACCTTGTGTGAATAATTGTGTGCTACATGCTGGTCTACGTTTACAGTGTGTNCTGCAGACTTTCACTCACTAGTATGACCTTGTGTGAATAATTGTGTGCTACATGCTGGTCTACGTTTACAGTGTGAAGTAAGTTTCCATTTCCTTTGACAATGGCTTCCTAGTTTCTATTTTTAATTTTGCGTTAGTACGCATAGGCAGTCGACATCGAATTACTGAATTATGGAATGATATAATGTCTCCCAGAGGTAGGGGTTCATAAATTACCCCGCGCCATAGGATGAGCCAATCAATTTCCATCGCAGAGTGCCGGCGTTTTGCCGCTCATTACCTCCCCGCCTCATGATTTATGCAGATGGCGGGCCCACATAATGAAGTCGGCTCCTGGCCGTCCTTCGTGCGCTGAACACAAACACGTGCCTTCCTTTACTGCCTGATAAATGCTGGCACCCCGGAGGCGTAGGGATTTCTTGTGAAAAATACGACCGAGGTAAATGGCAAACAAGCCCGTGGCATATGACAGCCAGCAGCAAAACAAGCTTAAATAAGGTCAGGCGCAGCCTGTATTTCATATAATAGCGAGGTTAAGTCGACGTATATAACAGGGGTAACATTTTCACTATCGTCACGTTCTGCCAGTTCTTTCGTGCGGCGCTAGTGGTGTTTACTCTTGTTTAGGTTTGCTTTTTTTTTATTTATTTATTATTATTATTATAGAAGAAACTTAGTTTTTAGTTTATTGCGTAGCCAGACATTTACTTCCCAACTTTCACATAATTCAGATATATTTTAGTTTAAGCTGTGGCTTGTGATATTTGTAACTAAACTGACAATGAGAAAAACGTATTTTATCCAGTATCTAAAATTACCAAGGTTCAAATTCATTCTCAAGTTTCAGGGACTGTTCAGTAACCACAAAATTTAGTTTTTTTTTAATTTTCACGTTATTTTATTTAATGTGCATGGTATAATTTTAATTTGTTTGCTATTGTATTTCTGTAAATGACATGTTAAAATAATAGTTGCTTTAATTTTTAAGGTGCGTAATACAGTAATTTGCATTGCATTTAGATACTATTGAATGTCCAGGTATCGAGCCTATTGACATTGACTATTTTGTTAGCGAATCACCTTGTTCGTTATTTTTTCCTCGCCCACAAATGTGGAGCGAATATCTTCTAAAATTCTCTTTTTTTTAATTACGTCGCAGTAGTATGATGTACTCTTCTAAATCTGTTGCGTAAGAAGAGTGNTTCTAAAATTCTCTTTTTTTTAATTACGTCGCAGTAGTATGATGTACTCTTCTAAATCTGTTGCGTAAGAAGAGTGATATTTCAATTCTTAATTTTAAAATCAACATAAAACTTGCTAAACTGCAAAGAAAGACTTTTAACATATACTTAGTATGGAAAATTGTCCATACATCAATCAGATTGCAAATATAAAAATTAAACTGTACACATTTAGGAATTTCATTACGCATTTGACACTTTCTGAAAAAATGTAGGCAAGCTGCCACGGATGTACGAGAACACTTTACCATTCGTAATTTCTCAGCACGCATAAACAACTATGTAAATTTGCGAAACATTTATTAGATTGTTCTTTATTTTCTTCAAGTTGGAGAAATTGAGATTTATGATTCAGAATATTTATCAATTAGAAATTCAGAAGGATAAGAAATTTTGTATGATATTAAAATCCAGAAATATATTAAATTAATTTGGAACATCCCTGTTATTAACATTTTACATACATTTGTTAACTGTTCAGGTAAATTTACGCCAGTTATTCTGTGAGCGTAGAAATAAAGTAGAGCTACAGAGAATTAATTTTTTTTTAATTTAAGACAAGACATCTGTAAAATAAATTTTGCTTTTCTTTAAGTTTGAAATTTGAAAAGTTATCTGGTATGCAATTTTTTTAAACCAAATAGTTTTTCTGCTGATGCAACTAGGAGTTGGGAATGACTGANAAAAGTTATCTGGTATGCAATTTTTTTAAACCAAATAGTTTTTCTGCTGATGCAACTAGGAGTTGGGAATGACTGAGGTAAGTGGTTCGGAAATTGTTTTATTGTGTTGTTACTATGTTCCTTTTCAGTAGCCAAACACACGCTGAACGCGNAGGTAAGTGGTTCGGAAATTGTTTTATTGTGTTGTTACTATGTTCCTTTTCAGTAGCCAAACACACGCTGAACGCGTGAGGATGGAATATCGTACGTATCGTTAAGTTCTCGGTAGCTATGCACGCTAAGGCCACGCGTTAACATCGTGAGGAGTAGTTTGCCCCTCCTTCTCCCATAAGATTCATTTTATGAGCACCGAGTCTGTTGGTAGGTTGGGCCTTGGGTCTCTTAGACAGCGAGGTCACTAGAGACGGAGCACATTGCTCCGAGAAAAAGAAACACGGAAGGAATTGGCCATAGCTGTACGAAGGAACCATCCTAGCATTCAACTGGAATGATTTTGGGAAACCACATAAAACTGAAATCAGGATGACCAACCCGAGAATCGAACCCGTATCCTCAAGAATATAAGTCCACTGCGCCACCTCGCTCGGAGACGAGTCTGTTACCACGTGGTTCTGTGCGCACTATGATCGCGGTGATTCCACTATGTTTGGCCTTCCAGTGTATAACTGTGCGATGTACAACGTAAACTCATGTCCATGCGCTGTGGTGTGTTACAGAAACTGAGATAAGAAAGGCGTTAACACAGTACGATCCCATTTTTATGCCAAAAATACTAAAAATTACAGTTCATCTCAATTCAGACTTGGTGCACTTTACAGCACAGTCGTAGATTATCTTCGGTGACGTGAGCCACAGTAGGGTACAATACATATATGAATTCATAGACGCTATCCAAGAGGAAAAGTACTGTTACGTGCGGGAACTCCTGCACTGAGCGCGAGTTCCGTTCTATCTGGTTATGCACTGTAAGGAGGTGACCCACCTCGACCCCCCTATCTCCCCGGGCAGATCCACACGCTGCTTCATCCCGCAATGACTGGGGAATGATTGACAGCTGACCTGACTGGCGTCACAGCCCTTCTCCCCCTGCCGAAGGAGTCGACGACTCGATAGGATGAACAAGAATTTTTGGTGATGATGTCCCTTGGCGCAACGCGGAATTGGAGAATTTTCTGGGATATGGTCCGACACCATAATTACCACCGCGGCCGGAGGATCGGCAGGCTATGTCTCCGAGGTAGCCATTTGGCTGAAGTGTGGTAATAGGGCAAAGTGTGGTGCAGCGTGGGACATCAGCGGAGAGGAGGGACGACGACGGAGGTTGCGAGATGGCGGCCGACGCGTGTTTTGTACGGTGTGGATGGACGAGAGGGCGAGGTACTCGACGACGGCCTACTGTGCATGAGGTCACTCAGAGAACTCTAGAACATTAGGACTGATGGAGTGTGGACTGAATTAAAGTGGGACTGTGTGAATGTATGATAACATACTTTATTGTAAATATAGGAACTTGCAAACATGAATATATAATTTGTAAAATAATTCCATAGGTTTTTGATGTACTGTATATTGGGACTGATTTCAGTTATCTGATTGCTCTGACTTCTTTGAAGTAATGGTAAATTTTATTATTAAATTGATTAACTGTAAATAACAAGTGATAACCTTTTATTGTGAGATAGTAAGTCGAAAGTATTTTCTTTGTAGTGTTTGTAAATAAATTAGGAGAATTATTTAATTTAATTAGTACCTCCATCCCTTAAAGAACCTGGCTAAGCACACTGGCTTTGAGAAAATGTAAGAGTACACTACTTCCNTAATTAGTACCTCCATCCCTTAAAGAACCTGGCTAAGCACACTGGCTTTGAGAAAATGTAAGAGTACACTACTTCCTTCCGTTATCCGGAAACAAAACAGTCAAGGAGACTAGACATGGGTTGACAACGGTCATACATCCCGCTGTATACACTCGAGCAGAATTATTAGTATTCGCTCGGCATTCACCAAGAATGTGGTTCTTGTCACAGTATTCATGTATGGTGTATTCAGTAAAGCGTCCTCAGAGCGGCCTACAGAGGCGCAGTATGGCATTTTCCCCCTCCCTCTTTTCCAGCAGTTGCGTGTCTCATGTCACTAGGGAAACGTTAGTGCTAAACAGATGTAGGCCCTCAGGTTGTGGTACACAGTGCACGNTTGCGTGTCTCATGTCACTAGGGAAACGTTAGTGCTAAACAGATGTAGGCCCTCAGGTTGTGGTACACAGTGCACGAGGTAGCCCGTCACACTTTCAACGCAGCANGCCCTCAGGTTGTGGTACACAGTGCACGAGGTAGCCCGTCACACTTTCAACGCAGGACAATTTCGTCGATTATTTGTAATACAGAATTGGTTTCTATCCTATTTAGCTTGTGTTTTTCGTGGCTTCCGTAAACAATGAGGTTGTTCATAATTTACCAAACAACCTCTTTATTCACAAAATTTTTGTTACAAAGGACTTTTCTGAACCATGTGGCCCACCTTTACGGGAGCCTTACCAAAACAAAAAAATTAAATAATATGTGCAAATTTGCCCGAAAAAGCATTGCTTGTCAGCCAAGCACCCGCAAATTAGAGGGAAACATTCATCTGATGCCAAATGAAGAATTTCCACATATCCGTTAACAGTACATTTATTTGTTCTAACGGATTAAGGAATTCACCCCAAAACTTTGCCGTAATATTATTAACATCAAACATATTTATTGTAAGACTTAGAACGCTTTTAGCGGCCAAGCGAATTATTTTCTGACACATTTTTCTTAGTGTCAGTTCTTCTCGCCGTGGCTAAGAAATGCACATGTGAAGTGCGACCGCGTGTTTCAGAAACGACCGTGTACTACACTTTCAATGTAAAACTGCCGCGAAAGGAATTACAAAATAATTGAAATTACACTGCAACAGAAGCGTTATAAAAGTTTTTAACAAGGTTTAAACTATCATTTAACAGAATTTATAAGGCTTTAAATAGGAGGCAAGTGGAACCGAATATGATTATATGTTTTTTTAACCGATATAATTCATTATATAGATATTTTTATTGAAAATTAAGAACAAAGTAAGTTAGAAAAAATATTAACGAAGTTTTTTCTCCAAATATGCAGATGTATTTCAAAAAGATTTATCTGACTTCAAAAGCCTCTATCTATATTTTAAACTAAGGAACAGAAAACCACGGGGTGAAGAGTGAAATACATATCTGACAAAGTTTTGTTTACAATGATCATAAATGCTCAATATGCCTCCCTGCAGACGCACGGTATACATCTACACGATAGTCAAACTCGTCCCACACATTAGCGAGTATGTCTGGCGTTACTGCAGCCACTGCTGTTGTCATGTGGTTTCGAAGTTCCTCCATTGTTGTAGGAAGGGGCGGCACATAAACTGAATCCTTCACAAACCTCCACAAGAAAAAAACCACAGACAGTGAGAACGGGCGGCCTCGGTGGCAAGTGGTGTAATGCGAGATCAGCAGGTCTCTGACGGCCGATTCATCGGTGCGGAAGCTCGTTGTTCAGGAATATTGGAACTTGCAAGTGCCAGTGCGGCGGTGCTCCGTCCCGTTGGAAAATAAAATCAGAGGAATATCCCTGTAACTGTGGGAAAAGGCAGTTCTGGAACATTTGCAGGTATGAGTTCCCTGTGACAGTGTTGTCAGGAAAAAGTGACGGGTCATAAACCTTTTCTCGGGAAACGGCACAAGCACATTCACTTTAAGGGATTTTCTCTCATTCTCGACTCCGGTATGTGGCTTCTGTGATCCCAATATCCTTACATTGTGGTGGTTCACCGTACCACCGAGATGAAACGTGACCTCGTCAGTGAACACTAAGCGTGAAAGAAAATTGTCATCTTCCATTTCCATTTCGAGAATGAATGCACAAAACGCCACATGCCGTTGTTTATCACATTGGCGTAAGGCGTGTATTGGTTCAATCCTGGATGGTTTGAATAACAAAAGTCGTCGCAAAACACGTCACATAGTCGTGTGGGAAATGGCTAGCTCTCAGCCGGCATGACAAGTACACTTTAGTGAACTGCTTACAAATCTCCTCCAGATGCGCCCAACGTCGTCGGAAAAACGGGGGCGACCTTTACACAAACAACCTGAAGGCCTTCTGTTGAGGGGTCGTCAGCCTGACGCATACTGAAGGAAGCTCGCCTGCTGGACGCTCGCCGTCTACTACCAGGGAGACACCTAACGGCAACCACGTGAAACATTTCAATCCTCTCTTAGCAGTGAACGTACATGCTCGCTGGCATGTGGGACCCCGGCATAGCTCAACCGAGTACCGGGTTGGCACCCAAGGTGGGGTGGGTGAGGCATGTTGAGAATTTGTGATACTTGTTAGCAAAACTATATTTTAAGACATGTTAAGGCACCACTGAAGCGACACCCTCACATTTCGTCGCCCCATACGGCCACATGCTTCTCATGAGCCGCAACCCGTTCCTGTATCTGCCCAGTATACAAACTGACGTGTAGTCTAGCCTAAAGATCATTGATATAATGAATTCTGGAGGTTGCTATTCACGAGGAAAGTAAAGGGGCAAAAACTAAATTTAGTTCATACATATCCGGAAATGCGGGCATTCATAATGTTCGTCGAAAATGCGTCACGCGACGCCTGCTAAGGGCTGTAGAGGGGTCTCGCTGTGCGTGAATTTCCAAAATATAGAATCAATAACTGAATTTTAACTATTTAATTTACGTAGATGGGTTTTGTTTTACTGAATATATACTTGAATGAAAAAACCGTTAAATACAGCAATATACAGTTTTTTTTTACGAAAAATTTGTTGACTGTTTATTTTGAATAATACAAAGAATATAAATTAGCCGCCAAAATCTTTTCNTTTTTTTTACGAAAAATTTGTTGACTGTTTATTTTGAATAATACAAAGAATATAAATTAGCCGCCAAAATCTTTTCCTTAACTTACACACAAATAATATAAACCACAAAATCAGTACAGATGTAAAAATAATTGTTTTAAAATCTGTAAAATGTTTACTATGTAGAACCCTGTAATAATAAAATTACAACACAACCTTAACTTTCACCGAATTTCATCTTCGTGAAAGCTCCTATTTAAATAATTTGGTTTAAAATAAGATCATTTTTTCTTCGCGATATATACATTTCAGTATCACAAAGTTATAGATAATATTGGCTTAACTTTGAGACAATTGTTTTGGCATATTTACAGATTTTGTAGTTCGTAACCAATTTTTTTTTTTAATGTTGGCAAATTTTAAACTGAAAACTACAGACTATATAACTATTGCTTGATGTGATAGTAACCGGCACTCAAATAGCTTGTCAATAAATCTCACCACGTCAATATACAGAATATTAAGTAGTTCTAATACTGTTCTTGATTGTGTTCCGCGGATTCGCACATTACGTTGCTTATCCATAGACTGTGTTAGGTTGTCGCAGACTAATGGACCCGCATTGGGGAGGACACGAGTTAAATTCCCGGTCCGGCGATCCAGATGTCGGTTTTCCATTGTTTCAAATCATTCCAAGCGAATGCTGGGACGGTTCCTTACTACATAGAGGCCATGGCCGATCCCTTCCCTGCTCCTGGTTATCTGAGCAACTTGCGCCATCTCTAACGACCTCTCTGTCGACGAGACGTTAAGCCCTGCCTACTTTACCATAGGCCTTAATACACAACCATCGGTATGCAAAGGAGCCGAGGTGGTGTAGTGGTCAGACTACTCGCCTCCCACCAAGGCGACCCGGGTTGTATTCACGGTGGGGTCGCTCCCGGGATTTCGCACGTGGGAATCGTGTCGGACGATGCCGCTGGTCAGCGAGTTTTCTCGGTATCTTCCATTTCTTTAGTCCATGGATTTCGCCGCTGCTCCATCCTCACTTCGTTTCACCCCAATTGGCTCTCGGTACCACGATGTTAAGAGCTGCCCAAATCTCTCCACGCCACTTCCATCGACATTCGAGAGCTGTGCTAATTGCAGAANGTTGGCTCTCAGTACCACGATGTTAAGAGCTGCCCAAATCTCTCCACGCCACTTCCATCGACATGCGAGAGCTGTGCTAATTGCAGAACTTGTAGGCACCACAACGCACGATGGTAACAAGTGAGCTACGGTCAGGTACTTGCCAGCCAGGAACCTGACGCTGTGAAACACTGGGATTTCCACTGATTTGCAAGCCTTCTGCATATCTGCCTGTTTCTCCCATGTGTAACCCTCCACCATAACAGAACGAAAAAATTGCAACTGGTCACAAAAGCACTTCACACTGTATGCCAACAATCATATTGAATGTCTGTTGTCTGAAATAGTGATCTTGTACCATTACTGTAGAGCTGCTTTCCCGCAGGAAAGTCACGAATGTCCTCACGGCGTGCAGAGCTATTGTACCGCCTACACNTAACATTACTGTAGAGCTGCTTTCCCACAGGAAAGTCACGAATGTCCTCACGGCGTGCAGAGCTATTGTACCGCCTACACGTGCCCCAACCAACGCCGCTTCCTCGCGTCGATAATTGCCTACCGGCACGGGTTGTTCTACACATTACTTAAACAGCGAGGTCTTACGAGAGTTGAGAGGTTACGGGTGGCGCTTAACAGCGAGGTGAAACGAAGTGCATATAGAACAGCAGCGGAATGCAAGGGGGAGGGAAACGCGAGTGCCCCGAGAAAACCCGCCGGTCAACAGTAACGTCCGCTACGTTTTACACATACGAAAATCCTGGTAAATCCTCCGGGAATATAACCAGGTTCAACTAAATGGAAGGCGAGTAATCTGGATACTACACCACCACGGCCCCGACACATTACTCTGCATGTGTAACCCTGCAGTTCCGGACGTGGATTCGCTAATAAAATATTCTTATTTTCTAACTCTCTACCACCCTTATGATTCTCGCCAATTGATTAAAATTTTATTTGTATGTAATATATTGTAGTTTCATTAGCCATCAATAGCGATACATAGTTGCATAAGTTATTGCTTTAACATTTTAAACACGAAACTATATTTTCAAATGAAAAACGTTAGATATTATAAAATAGAGCATAATATTATGTCTAACAATGATCTAAATACTAGAGCTAGTTTTAATACATGGTTCTGATGGGACTTGTTTTCTGATAATTTTGCACACGATCATGTTTTCGGTTTGTTTGCTATACTGCCTTTGCATTACACGAAGCACATTGTAAAGAGATAAATATATTGTTTTATAATAGGGCATCACCATGTGTTTGCTGTAGAATACTTAATAGCATGCTGAAAACAATAACGAGAGTCCGTGACTTCAATGTAGATAGTACCATGCTCGGAATTCGAAAAGTAACTTAAATGTTACTGACACTTATCCGTGCATGGGAATAAATTANGTAGATAGTACCATGCTCGGAATTCGAAAAGTAACTTAAATGTTACTGACACTTATCCGTGCATGGGAATAAATTATTGGTCACGAACATTCATTCGTTTAAGACGACATGCGTGGTCCAGATCACAAACACTACCTTCTGACAGCAAAGATTTCGATTTCAATCTCTGGCAAGTCACAGCTATACGTGCCTTTTCAAAATTTTGTTTCGTAAATTATATAAACTGCCTTCTAGTCAGCCGAAGAAGACGGAGTTAATACGCACCGATTAAATAAAAATATACCGTTCGAGGGTTTTCTCGTCGAGCAACTATAGACAGTACGGAAAATAGAATGCCACACAAAAATCAGCTCAGCTTACAGCCCAGTTGCGAGCTGTCCAGTATTTGGAGCTGTAATTCCAGAGGAACATTGGCTCAGTCGTGGTAATATTAAATTTCCCGCACGCCATTTGCTCGGAAGTTTTTGCGGCAGCTGTGCTTGCGCCGGCCGGGTCGTCCTCTCGGGGTAATGTTTTAGTTTTTGTCGCGGCGGGACGTGCATCAGTATTCATAGTCTCATTTGGCTCCTCCCTGCCCGCTTCCCCTGGTCATAGCCATCAAACATGCCTCCAGACCCATCCCACCCGGGGGCCTCCACTCGAGCGCGACAGTTGTCCCAGGGCTGCAGTTAGCTCGGTCTCTCAGCGCCGGGGACCGCGCAGTGCTTTATGGCTCACGACCCCGCACCAACATAGCGGCCGGCGAGTTATGGCTGGCGCTTTCTAAGTTGGGGGGGAACCTTGTTACCAAAACATGTCTGCGGGCCCGTTGCCTTCCCCGAGGCCGACCTAAGTTGTAGCTCGCGCCGTACCAATAAAACACTACTGCATATAAATTACCCCTTTATGCAGTCCAGCCTCGGGCATAAGCACGCCTCACTAATGATAGTTGCGTGATGTAAAAAGAGAACGACACATACGCGACACGAATGAGAAAAAAAATAGGCTCCAGGGATACGTTTCCTCAGCTCTAGGTTCACGTGTATTCAAATGTGGAAATCAATGCATTAGATGAAACGGCGGGCACAAGACACGAGTTACATACCAATAATTAAAAATAATATAGCATAAAGCAGCATAAACAGAATGACAGAGGAATGATAAAATAACAGTAATAAAAAGGATAACTTAGATATAACAGTAAGTAACATAAATATAATTGCGTTGAATTACGAGTCAGTTATGAATGAAGTAGTGAGATTTGGACGGCTCTTAACAGCGAGGTATCGAGAGCCGATATTGCTATAGCGGGGGAAACAAAAGATCCCCCAGAAAACCCACCGACCTGAGGGCATTGCCTAGTACGATTCTCTAGTGCGCCAATACGCCCGTAATCGAACCCGGTTTGCCTTGGTGAGAGGCGAGCGCTCTAGCCGCTACACCACCACGGCCCCAAGACTCAGTAATGAAGCACGCATATAAATGAAAGAGGTGGAATACACGTATTTAGTTTGGGGCCCGTGTCTGACCGCTATCCCACGACGGGTGACACGAAATGAAACCCTGACATGGAGAAGCTACGGAAATAAGTGTTAGTCGAAACAGCAGCACACATATAAAACCCACCGACATTTGGCGTCCTTTTCTGGGAAACGGACCAGGATCGCAGTGGTGATAATCATGGGCGCCATACCCATCCGAGACAAGGAAACGCGAATTCGTTTTCCGAAAGGGTTTAACTGATTCAGGAACACGATGCATTAATCTTAGTTGCGGCCTCTTAATCGGTAGGCGAGAGATGTTAATGAAAAGTAATGAATAAACTGGCATAAAAAATAACACATGTTGATTGTTGCAAGAACACCGTCCTTTTGATATGTGTACTCCGCCTTGTTGAAATATAGTGAGCGTNATAACACATGTTGATTGTTGCAAGAACACCGTCCTTTTGATATGTGTACTCCGCCTTGTTGAAATATAGTGAGCGTCTTCATAAATAAATACGTTCTCCAACAACAGAAACAGTAGTACCGAATTATTAAAGTTTTTATTAACAAACGTATTAGGAAAACTGGTATATGAAATACTGTAATATGAAAGCTGATACGCAATGGCAGGGTTCCCTTTTGTATAAGACACATTCGAGTAAATGTGACGTACAAGTAAAATATTAACATTTATAATAATTTCACAGAGTCAAGTTAGGGCTTGAGAGTTTTTGTTTCGCATGTTACCAGTAACACGATTGCAGCTGTAAAAGAGTGATTGTCCCTTTCACTGGTAACAACATAGAGGTCGAATAAGGGAGGAGAGCAAGGCATCGCTTTAGGCGTCACTCTCACATGCTGAGGAGGCAAAACTGGTTATGGTTCGGGCCCAGTTCCCTGCATATGAGTTATGAGTGGGTATCAGTGTGGTTCACGAACCACTATATACTGGAAGTTCTTCCTTCCTCAGACGCTCTATTGACCACTACAAATTCCATACTTTAAATGAACACATCAAAGACGTGTTAGAAAGCAGATTCTGTATTTATAAAGTCTGCGTGGTAGTATGCATACCTCCTTGATGCACTGATCTGTGGAATGTACTTGCAATTCAGTTATTGTCCTTCCCACGCATATTTTTGAAGGAACCGTCTATACGGAGTGATCCGCCTAACGCGGACACGCCCAAAAATTCCGGAACGGTTGCAGACCACGAAATGCGGTAATCGCTAAATAAAATTACTTACGGGGTCAAGTAATTTACTGAAGTTACTTTTTTGGTAACACGTGTATGGACATAAATAATTAAACCACGTATTATTTTCCCCCTGGAAACATAAATTTGTTTCAACAGCATCTGAAAGTAAGTGCAGGGAGGAATTCAGTTATACAGCATATGCAAAGGAAAGTAACACAGAAACGCCAAGAAATAATGTGCAAATATGATTAAGTTAGGTGGACCGGTAGCATGGGGCAGTGGACCTGTACTCACAGTTTGCAACGATATCAACTACTATTTAGTTTTATTTAACTCTCTGAAAATGGATAATCAAAAATATATAACGATGATTGTTTTAAATTATAATTTAATATTTTACTATGTTAAGGTGTTCATGATAAAATACCAGTACTGTTAGCACTTACAATAACAAATTTGATATNATAACACATGTTGATTGTTGCAAGAACACCGTCCTTTTGATATGTGTACTCCGCCTTGTTGAAATATAGTGAGCGACTTCATAAATAAATACGTTCTCCAACTACAGAAACAGTAGTACCGAATTATTAAAGTTTTTATTAACAAACGTATTAGGAAAACTGGTATATGAAATACTGTAATATGAAAGCTGATACGCAATGGCAGGGTTCCCTTTTGTATAAGACACATTCGAGTAAATGTGACGTAAAAGTAAAATATTAACATTTATAATAATTTCACAGAGTCAAGTTAGGGCTTGAGAGTTTTTGTTTCGCATGTTACCAGTAACACGATTGCAGCTGTAAAAGAGTGATTGTCCCTTTCACTGGTAACAACATAGAGGTCGAATAAGGGAGGAGAGCAAGGCATCGCTTTAGGCGTCACTCTCACATGCTGAGGAGGCAAAACTGGTTATGGTTCGGGCCCAGTTCCCTGCATATGAGTTATGAGTGGGTATCAGTGTGGTTCACGAACCACTATATACTGGAAGTTCTTCCTTCCTCAGACGCTCTATTGACCACTACAAATTCCATACTTTAAATGAACACATCAAAGACGTGTTAGAAAGCAGATTCTGTATTTATAAAGTCTGCGTGGTAGTATGCATACCTCCTTGATGCACTGATCTGTGGAATGTACTTGCATTTCAGTTATTGTCCTTCCCACGCATATTTTTGAAGGAACCGTCTATTCGGAGTGATCCTCCTAACGCGGACACGCCCAAAAATTCCGGAACGGTTGCAGACCACGAAATGCGGTAATCGCTAAATAAAATTACTTACGGGGTCAAGTAATTTACTGAAGTTACTTTTTTGGTAACACGTGTATGGACAGAAATAATTAAACCACGTATTATTTTCCCCCTGGAAACATAAATTTGTTTCAACAGCATCTGAAAGTAAGTGCAGGGAGGAATTCAGTTATACAGCATATGCAAAGGAAAGTAACACAGAAACGCCAAGAAATAATGTGCAAATATGATTAAGTTAGGTGGACCGGTAGCATGGGGCAGTGGACCTGTACTCACAGTTTGCAACGATATCAACTACTATTTAGTTTTATTTAATTCTCTGAAAATGGATAATCAAAAATATATAACGATGATTGTTTTAAATTATAGTTTAATATTTTACTATGTTAAGGTGTTCATGATAAAATACCAGTACTGTTAGCACTTACAATAACAAATTTGATATNTTTAATATTTTACTATGTTAAGGTGTTCATGATAAAATACCAGTACTGTTAGCACTTACAATAACAAATTTGATATTAATGATGAATTATATCATACATCATAGTAGCGTTTTCATTTCGTTTTTACGTGAAAGGAAATTGACAGGAAATGATTGTTCACTAGTCGATAAATATATGTTAGACGCAATAAGGTCTGCAATGTGACTCAGTATTTACAGTTTGGGGTTGTGATATATTACAAAGGCGACTGTTCGTACAGATAATCAGTACATTAAATTTGTCGAATCAAGCAAGTGTCATTAAGACTTGATCCGAACCGAGGAATGCACTTATGTGTATAAGTATACGCCACTCGGCTCGATACTTAACACATTCCGACAGGCATACTTATCTGCATCCGTTACAGCAACTAGCCAGCTGACAAGATTCTGAACAAGCATTTTGACGGAAAACAAATACTGAATCTGTGCTGGAACGTAGGCGCATAGATTTAAAATTNAGCATTTTGACGGAAAACAAATACTGAATCTGTGCTGGAACGTAGGCGCATAGATTTAAAATTATCAACCCATTACGATTTGTAGCTGAAAAGCGCATGCCAATGAATATGTTGCTATTAATCAATTACAGACATATTTTCAAGGAAGGAAGGAATTAATAAGAATTTGACACGGTAAACGCAGTGACCTATAATGTATTATTAAAACTGGTAAAAACAAGCGGTAATTTTTAATTTAACACTAATAATGGAAGGAATATAAATTAGTTTTCGAATTTTGATACATCTTTTACACTCATCAATGCCTTGCCTTCTGAAAAATTGGCAGTTTTCTCACTGGCCCGCATATTAACTATAAATTCATTGCCACGCCAGAACAAATCACTAAGAAAACAGGTTATTTTTATCTTGCCACGTCTAGATCATTAAAGATTAAAGAGTATACATTGCTAGAGACTTTTCTCGGTGANCAGGTTATTTTTATCTTGCCACGTCTAGATCATTAAAGATTAAAGAGTATACATTGCTAGAGACTTTTCTCGGTGACCTTTTTCGAAAGTTAATGCCTCCATACCACTTTTCAGAAACATAAATATTAGCAATAACGATTATGAACTACATATAAATCGCTTTTCAAAACAGCAGCCTATTGGCTATAAGGGGGCGAGACGTACGCACATTAGTTTCCCCGTGTACTTGCGTTTGTCATTTCCCAAGACACGTACAACATTTACGTACTTAGACGAATGCGAACGCTGCACGAGTGTGCATCTCATTACGCAGAAAGCCGTACGCATACTGCGGGAAAAGGACATAGATTATCACGTGTACGGCTCAACTCTTAACAGATGTTTGTTTTAAAGCGATAATGCAACTTTCGCCTGTCTCTGTAAAATCCACGTTTACAATAATTANTTGGCTATAAGGGGGTGAGACGTACGCACATTAGTTTCCCCGTGTACTTGCGTTTGTCATTTCCCAAGACACGTAAAACATTTACGTACTTAGACGAATGCGAACGCTGCACGAGTGTGCATCTCATTAGGCAGAAAACCGTACGCATACTGTGAGAAAAGGACATTGATTATCACGTATACGGCTCAACTCTTAACAGATGTTTGTTTTAAAGCGATAATGCAACTTTCGCCTGTCTCTGTAAAATCCATGTTTACAATAATTATGTACAGTGGCTATTGTCTGAAAAACTGGCAGCTATGAGTGTTTATAGTTACACGAGTGTAACACAGCACACCATCTTATTTTCTACACTGAAACCTCGAACTCATAACAGTGCGAAAAAGTTGATACTGAAGTTATTATCAGTAAAGTTAAAACTAAAGAATGCATGAAAACTAGACATAACAAAGAGAGTAGCAATATTCTATTTCAGACTACATTACGAAATATAACTATTTCTTTACTAAACATCGGTTGAATACAATTAATCAGTGTCAATCGCTAATAGTTAAACCAAATTTTACAATAAAACATATTATGCATTAAGAATTATGCAGTAAGCGCGTATCTATCAAACGGAAACCCGTCTTCTGTATTTGCAGTTCCCAATAAGGTTTTAATTATTAATTCTAGCAGGGCCATGGTGGCTGAGCCTGCCACCAAGACGAACCGGGTTCAATCCCCGGCCGGGTCACCGGATTTTTGCAAGTGGGAATCGTGCCGGACGATGCCGCTGGTCGGCGGGTTGTCTCTGGATCTCCCGTTTCCCCCACTCTTTCATTCTGGCGCTGCTCCATACTCACCTCGTTTCACCCTCATCGGCTCTCAAAACTTCGCTGTTAAGTGCCTCCCAAATCTCTTCACTCACTCACTTAATTCTAGTCAATGGAAATCGGCGGCAAGTCTGTTATGTTTACATTTGTTCCTAACCAAAT
Organism: Clitarchus hookeri; assembly: GCA_002778355.1. Lineage (NCBI taxonomy): Eukaryota > Metazoa > Arthropoda > Insecta > Phasmatodea > Phasmatidae > Clitarchus > Clitarchus hookeri. Next base: position 113,953 of record NQII01004406.1, read on the forward strand.
TTTGTAGATCACAACCATATTTTAGCAGATCATACTTCAAAGCCGACATTTTCTATCAGATAAGCTTATTTTTGTGAACAAATATAATCGTTAACATGCGCCCACACACGACTTTTAATATTGTTTACACTTGCATTACTGTAAATANTTGTGAACAAATATAATCGTTAACATGCGCCCACACACGACTTTTAATATTGTTTACACTTGCATTACTGTAAATAGCCGTTTCCCGCCAACAACGCCGTCTGGTGTGTTCTGAGTGGTCGTCGCCTCACAAGTTTCACTTAAGATATAAAATATAACTATTTCTTTCAACGCCTAAGGGAATACCAAAAACGCACNGTCGCCTCACAAGTTTCACTTAAGATATAAAATATAACTATTTCTTTCAACGCCTAAGGGAATACCAAAAACGCACACGGCCTACTAAGTTCCATTGGAAACCACTACGTGAGGTAACAAACTTTCGTTTCTTCTGCACACGTCTTAACGCATCATTTTACGATTACATGTTCTATTGTAAACCTAGCTTTACTTCAGACTTCGCAGCTTACGCTAAATTAAATTTTGCATGTGTGTTTAAACGCAGTCGAATCAAATAATTCCTCTGTTCGTAATGTACAGTTGTTACCAAGAAGAACAGAGATGGTTTGTAAATATCTTTACTGTGTCAAAATTATTGCATGTATTCTGGAATGTTTGTCGTCTACCAGCCTACAATTGGATATTGATAACAATTTACGAACAATATATACACATTTTGTATTATTTGTGACAGTAGAGAATCTTTGTGTGTTAACTTCGTGTTATATTTACAAAATTAGAATTGAATTTTCCTGAAAGTAGTTATGTTCTCTGTTCCCCGTGTTATGTTGAATGAATATACATTTTTTATCATTAACGACCACTCATTTAATTTGCATTATTATACTGTACGAACGAAATATATTTTATAACATGTAAGATCATCTTCATAACGAGGAGTGTTAATTCATAAAGCAAATTTAGTTTCGATTCTTTCAACGTGGGTATTTTCTACTATTTACCAGCATTCACCTACCACTTAACACTGTTCATTTTAATATGTTAGTAAGATACCAGTAGTATGTAGTGAATCATATTTTTAAAACGTTATTTCTTCCGATCTTTAAAAGGAGTTTTATGAAGTTTCCGGTGTCTAAATTCTGCGAGANCATATTTTTAAAACGTTATTTCTTCCGATCTTTAAAAGGAGTTTTATGAAGTTTCCGGTGTCTAAATTCTGCGAGAGGCGTGAGTCGTTTAAGCCGGCACTGCACGATACGCAATTTCTGCTACCTTCTGTTATACCCATGGGCACAACAGAAGGCATAAAAGTTTCTATAGCAGAAGNATATTTTTAAAACGTTATTTCTTCCGATCTTTAAAAGGAGTTTTATGAAGTTTCCGGTGTCTAAATTCTGCGAGAAGCGTGAGTCGTTTAAGCCGGCACAACACGATACGCAATTTCTGCTACCTTCTGTTATACCCATGGGCACAACAGAAGGCATAAAAGTTTCTATAGCAGAAGNCACGATACGCAATTTCTGCTACCTTCTGTTATACCCATGGGCACAACAGAAGGCATAAAAGTTTCTATAGCAGAAGAGAAGAAAGAACGCACCAGTTAATACCCACATATTACCTAAAGTGCTAACAGAAAATTGTAAATTGCACGCAAAACAACTCGCAGGGGTGGTAGGGGTACAAATGAAATCAAATGTTATATGTAGGCGCTTTGTGGTGCATCCAAAAGTACGAAGATTTTATCTTATTCCTTTCCCTGATGACTGCATTTATTAAGGTTTCTAAGTACGAGTACTAGTAATGTATGGAAAATGATATGAGTAACGANTTTCCCTGATGACTGCATTTATTAAGGTTTCTAAGTACGAGTACTAGTAATGTATGGAAAATGATATGAGTAACGGCACTGCTTATGTATAGCAAACAAGGTACTGTATTCATATGTATGTACAACGGACATTTACACCACTCATTAAAACATTAACAAATTATTTAAACAGGGGCGTAGCCAGGAATTTACTTCTGTGTTGGTGTGGGGGAGATTTCAAATTTCTATTTTTGGAGAAAATACGAATGCTATAATATTAAAACATAATAGTTAAAATATTATTTATAATCAATGGGCTAATATACATATATGGAACTACAAAATGCTAAACATCCTTCATGTTCAAGGGGGATCACACATTTCTTATATTAAAATAAAATAACAGTTGCCATTTTGTTTTCAAATTTTAATTTTTAATATTTTATTTACACATTTCGGTGAGGGAATATGTCCCGATTCCTCCCCTCCTCCCCCGGTTAAGCCAATGTATTTACATATATATCTTTCAAAAGCATAGTAATCAATCCTGTGTGAATTCCGTAATGAAATAATCTTTTACTGTTAGACGGCCAAAAGAAGGCAAAACTATCACAATATTAAACTTAAGGCTTTTCTGTGTGGCTGTTAACATTACTCACGCTACACAGCTCAAATTATCTACTTTAGAAATCAATCGATTTTATTAGCTAACAACAACAGCTACTCGATTGTACTGTGCTATCACTTACGTATTATCGCGTATAGACAAATACACATACACACACACACACATACACACACACATACATACACACACACACACACGCCACCAATCCAATCTCGTGTGATAACATATATACATTATATAATTCCACAGTTATCGCGTATTTTATAAAGTTATGTTTATTGCTTTATTATGACCGTGCGAGTAATTTGCANTTTCCCTGATGACTGCATTTATTAAGGTTTCTAAGTACGAGTACTAGTAATGTATGGAAAATGATATGAGTAACGACACTGCTTATGTATAGAAAACAAGGTACTGTATTCATATGTATGTACAACGGACATTTACACCACTCATTAAAACATTAACAAATTATTTAAACAGGGGCGTAGCCAGGAATTTACTTCTGTGTTGGTGTGGGGAAGATTTCAAATTTCTATTTTTGGAGAAAATACGAATGCTATAATATTAAAACATAATAGTTAAAATATTATTTATAATCAATGGGCTAATATACATATATGGAACTACAAAATGCTAAACATCCTTCATGTTCAAGGGGGATCACACATTTCTTATATTAAAATAAAATAACAGTTGCCATTTTGTTTTCAAATTTTAATTTTTAATATTTTATTTACACATTTCGGTGAGGGAATATGTCCCGATTCCTCCCCTCCTCCCCCGGTTAAGCCAATGTATTTACATATATATCTTTCAAAAGCATAGTAATCAATCCTGTGTGAATTCCGTAATGAAATAATCTTTTACTGTTAGACGGCCAAAAGAAGGCAAAACTATCACAATATTAAACTTAAGGCTTTTCTGTGTGCCTGTTAACATTACTCACGCTACACAGCTCAAATTATCTACTTTAGAAATCAATCGATTTTATTAGCTAACAACAACAGCTACTCGATTGTACTGTGCTATCACTTACGTATTATCGCGTATAGACAAAAACACACACACACACACACACACACACATACATACATACACACACACGCCACCAATCCAATCTCGTGTGATAACATATATACAGTATATAATTCCACAGTTATCGCGTATTTTATAAAGTTATGTTTATTGCTTTATTATGACCGTGCGAGTAATTTGCAACGTTTCCCGTTACTTACTCGTACATTAAGTTTCATTTTTAACATACATACGTTTTACAGAACCCGTAATATTTCCGTAAACGGACATACACGGCTTGAGGCAGTTACTCGGGTGTCCGCCATCTTGTCTGTTCCAGCTTCGTGGATAAAGGAGACATTCAGAACACGTTTTACTGTTGTGAAGTTTGGTCTGGGAGCGACAGAGATGGAGTATGACTGAGAGAGAGAGAGTAGATGTCACAGTGGCAACGCTGCCGACTTCCACACGCAGACGCCACTAAAATGGACTAGTGCTACGTGGTGTTCATACCAAGAACTACAGATTCTTACCTGATGGGGTGGTTAGAAACGTTAACCTGGAGAAGTCCACTCTAGGTATATCTTCACTCAATGATATGATATATCACTGCATTCCTCTTTGTACGTACTTTAAGATGCCATTAAAATAAATGTATGTTTCCAGGGGGAAAAAAAATCATATGTGGTTTAATTATTTTTATCCATACACGTGTTACGAATAGTCACTTTGCAGCAAAATCTTTTCCATGTATGTAATTTCATTTAGCGAAAACAGCATTTCGTGATCTGGAAGCGTTCTTGAAATTTTAGGGGTGACCANTCCATGTATGTAATTTCATTTAGCGAAAACAGCATTTCGTGATCTGGAAGCGTTCTTGAAATTTTAGGGGTGATCACGTTAGGCGGACCAACCTGTATAACTCATCACATTTCGCATGTAGGTTAAGTCGTGATAAAACTAATGAACTTGTCTTTCATGTAACTCTTACATTTTTAACCTTCAAAAATGTCCATTGTTGATCAATTTGAGCATGTATTTATTTTAATTTAAATGCATTTGAAATACGAGGGTGGTTTCAGCTTGAGTACTGTATCCTTTTCTGACCTGTATCTTGCCTAATCCTCACTTCCCAGGGTTTATCTCGACTGGAAAGTACATTGAGTCGAGAGTTTGGGAAGGCGCTTACCAGTTAACTATTTAGTGCCCTGTGGAGTGAAGTGAGACGGAAATGGTTCAACGATGGGATGAAATGACAGGGAAAATGCCAACATCCTGAGAAAAACCGCCAGTCATCAGCAATGACCGCTACTTTAATCAACGCGAAAATCGGAAGTAACTCCGCCGTGATGGAAAGCCGGTGCGGTAGCAAAAGGAAAACCTCGACCCTTAAATTAACAAGAACGTGTCTTCATAATGTAAAGAGACAACATGGTCTCTCTAGGATTAACGCAGCCCAGCAAGATGCAGTGCTTATGTATTTAAAAACGGACTAAACGTAAGTTTGAGTGATATCTTCAAAATCAAGTTCTTAAAACCAGGAGTTTCACGAGCGATTTTCGGCGTTAGAATATACCCTATAAATAATGAGATAGGAAATGTGAGATCGCATAGTAACTAATCAAACTGTAACGCGCAGCATACTTTCTGCATGACAGAATAAAATTCATCTGCAGAGGCTCATCAGAAAGTATCACATTGTCAATGATAAATTGGAGGAATGATAATATGGCTTCTATATGGCCGGGAGACGCTGCCAGAAGCACGTCGAGCAGTAGAGAGGTACTTGAGGGTTGGCCGCCCTTTCATTACTGAATTTACGAGGTACTGCCGCCGACGTGAAGTAGTCAGCACAAGCCAACTGCACAGTAAATTCTGATTCCCAATATCGAGTGTTTTTTTCGTCACTAGAACTGCCCATTAGAACTATGTGGCTTGGACTTGTGTGCTAAATGTTAAATAAAATATGTTTAGAAACTTTAGTACATTTCTGTTGACCGAGTATTGATGCATCTACAAAATATTCAAAATACGTAAAGTAGTATTGTTTTAAATCAAATTGCGGGTGTGTTTCAGATCAAAAGTTAAATGCCATTGTTTGAAAGACGTGAGTCTGGCAGTTCTGCAAGTAATTCGTTAGTGAATGTCGGGGACATACCCAGAAGGCGAATAAAAATCAGCCTATCTTCCTCTTTAGATCATGCTTTAATTCTCCGCAGGTGTGATTTCGGAACAATATCCCAAAGAAAAATAATGGTATTTTGGCTCGGGTTAAAGTCACGGGAATTTTGAAAGCCTTATCTCCGGAAGACGGAGAGCAAGTACGATATTATTATGCAAAAGGAAGCGTGAAGCGCAATTAGCATCGTAGACGCGCCAGATTAAAGACATTTACGAAAATGAACTTATATATGTGCAACTCGTGAATTGGGTTGATATGCAAATGTAACTTAATTAATTCGCAGTATTAGCCACCTGTTTGCTGGGCCTGAAGGGGAATGGGGGAATGTCTTATACCACATGGCCGTTTTCTCGATAGTTTTACGGATGGGATCGGTAGAACTACGTAGTTGTGATGAGATTGCGTGAGGGAGATTAGAAAGGCATTCGGATCTCGTGGGAAATCAAAGTCGGCTCGTGGTCAGAGATGTGCCTTGTCATTTTGGTTGAAATTTAAATATACCAGCTCTGTTCAGTGGTTTTGGCACCAAACCTGATCACGTTCATTAGGGTCTGCGAAGCACCAAATCATTATTTGTTGAAGGTACCAGCCTACATGGAGGGCTTTCGTGTTTTTGAGGCACAGAAACCCGGGAACAATCAATGCGATATTGTCACGCACATTAAATGCCACATCACCTTTATGCGCAAGGCGCTTAACTGACGTATAGTATTTTCATTGTTCTGCGCAACTGCGAAATTTAGAGCGGCGATCATATCGTTTTACTGGTTGGAGGTGTGCAGCAATAGTTTATAAAAGTTTAACAGGTATCCAGCTAGTAAGTCTCAAATATTTCAGCAATCAGAAAACTCCGTTTCTACGCTGAATGATTACCAAATCACTTTTCCAATACGTTATATGCTCTAAGCACTGTATTCTAGAGTCGTATTATGTCGTTGTCCTTTTCGTATAAAACAGAATAAGAGTTAAGTTTAATATTTACTTCAAAAACACTTCAGGCCCGCTACAACGCAGTTCACGAACTAGGCAGGCAAGTATACTATTGTTTAGTTCTAGACGAAGTTGTGACTGCGAAGAACTATAATTACAGAGAGAAAAATCTCAATATCTGATGAAGCTAACATTTGATTACGTACAACACGGCTTGACAGTGAAGCGTGCGCATCAAATGACGTTTTTCGCGCCAAATTGAATACTATCTGATACGTTGATTCAGCGTCAGCTTAAAGAAATTATGAGTCTTGGGAATATCTGCAAGCCAGAAATGTGCAGGAAATCGTTCGGGAATCCTTAGTCCCAAGTGAAAGACATCGTCATTGATGAAATGCTGAAATGTAATACACTGGTGACCCAAAAAAACTGGTATAGGCGTGCGTATGCAAATAACAGAGGCATGAAACTAATAAGAGTAACGCGATGTGGTCGGCAGCGCCTATATAAGATAACAAGCGTCTGGCAAAGTTGCTAGATCGGTTACTGCTGCTA
>NQII01004406.1:121492-207126 GCA_002778355.1 Clitarchus hookeri
TGACTTTAGAAACTTCCATTGGCCACCTAAATCACCAGAGATGAACATTATTGAGCATATCTGGGATGCCTTGCAACGTGCTGTTCAGAAGAGATCTCCGCCACCTCGCAATACTATGGATTTGTAGACTGCCCTGCAGGATTCATGGTGTGAATTGACTCCTGCATACCTTCAGACATTAGTCGAGTACATGCCTCGTCGTCTTGCGGCACTTCTACGTGCTCGCGAGGGCTCTACACGATATTAGGCAGGTGTACCAGTTTTTTTGGCTCGTCAGTGTATAACTCTTTATTTATTTCTTGTTGACCACCAGCTACTAAAATCTGTCTTCTACGACAAATGAGTTAAGTTGGAGGCAATTATTCCAAGAAAACATTTTTTTCTCCCCACTTCGTGAGCATGGCTCGTCTCACATCTACAATATAGCTCACGTTAGTATTGCACGAGCATGGCTAAGCAGCGAGAAAAAATATGCCGAAGTAATTTATACAGTCTATAAGGCCTTCACTGTTCTTTGCTCTGTAAAGAAAAGGAAAGGTAAAGCCAAACAGAGAAAGAGTAAAGGGCGAAGATACGGGAAATGTTTTTAAAGCACAAAAAAAAAGTGAATTAAAAAAAACGGAAATTAAGTCGAGTAAATGAGTGCAGAGAAAACAGAGAAATTAATTTTAAAAACTGGTAAAATGAAGATAAAAAGGGAATGCACATTGGGGAAAGTAGTGATTGAGAGCTCTCAGCCACGTGTAGATGTGTTGTGAGCAGACGAGACTGTCTCCAGGGACCTCTGGTGAACTCTTGCAAGGTGTGGCCGTGATTGTTAAAGTGCACTCTTTGTGCACGCCGCATGGAAGAATAACCACCATGGAGCGGTGAGTAATGGGCCATTGTACCTNCCGTGATTGTTAAAGTGCACTCTTTGTGCACGCCGCATGGAAGAATAACCACCATGGAGCGGTGAGTAATGGGCCATTGTACCTGGGCGTTCGCGACAATTCGCGACCGAGCAGCGTGCCAATCATTTAACACATTAGGTGACGTCAACTGCAAAAAGAAAAAAAGTATTTTAGCGGCTGATGCGTCTAACAGCGTAGCCGACAAAACATCCGCCGACCTTGTAAGTAATTACAACCCGCCAGCAAACTAAACGTATTAACGATTAAACAACCTTTAAAGTGACAAATCATTAACATTGAAGTTCCTTTTAAAACTGTAACAGTTAGTGTATCCAAATTTGAATAATTTATAAGTGNTGACAAATCATTAACATTGAAGTTCCTTTTAAAACTGTAACAGTTAGTGTATCCAAATTTGAATAATTTATAAGTGGTAACTAAAGCTGGAAAGCCTTTCAATCCTTTAGCTGCGGGAAAATAAAAACTATCATGACGTTATGAGTGCCGTTTTTCCACCCAATTAGTCGATGGCAGCAGGGACGCGGAAATTACTTTTCTTTCAATTCACGAAGTAGCAAGCTAGAAGAGGCAACGCGTAAAATTGAGGGCAGATAGGCGGTGAAGCCATTACAAGGAACAATGTCTGCGGATGGACTTTGAGAAGCAGTGTTCCTTCTACTTGTGGCGTAATTAACAACTACAAATGGCGCTCACGTCCTTATAAATGCAATGCAGTGATAAATGCAGCGACTCTCATAAATAATCAGTTTTATTCTTCTGGTCCTGGGGCTATATTTTAAAATACACACCTCAAAAAATGGTCTGCATCGCCGGTATTACTGAGTTACTCTGTTGCTAGTGACCCAATAAAAAGTATGGGATGAAAATACATACTAACTGTATAGAATATCACGCCTGTCATTCCGATGCACCTTTCTGTAATGTGACTACTGTCTCAACAAACATCCTTCGTGGGTAACCAACAGGTACAAGTGGTGCAAAACTTTCTTTGAGGTGTGTGCAACTGTACGTCTAAACGTCACAGTATGATTCGTCAGCGCACAAGGTCATGTAAATCATTTGTGTGTAAAATGTATTCAAAGCAAAAGGATATTAAGTACAGGAGAGAGAATGCCATGTCGCATAAACGTTGTTTTACTCCTACCACCACAACTCGCCTGTCATTACAAGGGCTAAAGAGCAATAAATAGTATTCCGCAAGATATATTTCTATCTTCCACCATACTAAAGACCGAAAAAAGTAGAGAANCTAAAGAGCAATAAATAGTATTCCGCAAGATATATTTCTATCTTCCACCATACTAAAGACCGAAAAAAGTAGAGAAATGTATAAATTATGATATAGAAAGTACAAAAATGACAGAATTAAAAAGATACCACCACGAGGTTTTCAGAAGAAATAACCTAAAATAAAACGACGAGTTTTAGTTAAGAAGTTTGAATAAATACAACATTACCTGCCCCATAAATTGCACTAGGTATTCGCGAGCATCTATGTTAAGTCCATTAATATTTAGAAGAGTAATTGAAATATACTATTTTAATGACATATAATGCAAGAAAGAAACATGCGCAAACGAAGGAAATAAAAAGAAGAGGCTGAATTACGCTAAAGATACTACTAGAAAGGAAAAAAAAAAGACTGGAGATATGACGTCTCCGCAGATTCAAGTAATATTAATGTTATTTTGTAAAGAATGAACTTAATATATCGTAGAAATAATGAGTATAAGAAAATAATATTTTTAACTACCTGTTAAATATGGAAACGACAGTGAGATGATTCAGTAGTTTGTTTATGTCGGCGCGGAGTGAAATATACAATGTATCACCGGTAGAATTATATAGCCGACTTTGGGCCATCTGGATCCTGGATCGGAGATCAGAGCTGTTCATGCTCTGTCATTCCGGTCCCCTGGAGGTAATTTTTTGATCAAAATTTCCTCTTTTCCCTTAAAATCGACCACTTTCACTCCAAATTTCTCTTTCTTCCTTCAAAAAGCACCGATTCCCCCTCCCGTTGCAAAAACGATCCCTCGACAGGCACTTCTCGATCCATGGGAAGGATTTGGAGGGATCGTTTTTGAGGGCAGATCAGTGGTGGCCATATTGGTTTTATAGGCATAGGGTATGCTAAATCGATACACAGGGTCCAGGGTCCGGAGTCAGACCTAACCATTAGCCATCCTGGTTATGTCAGCCATCTTAAGCCGCTATATTGGATCCAGGTGACCTTTACACACTGACCTTGACACCACTGACCTTTGACCTTGAAAATTCAAAAAATACCCAAAAATTTATAAAATATTCACAAATTATTAAAAATATACAAAAATCACAAAAATAAAAAAAACCATTAAAATAAACAATTTTCTAAAAATTATTAAAAAATATACAAAAATCCCCATAAAATTTCTAAGAAATTTCAACAAATTCCTAAAGAAATCCTTGACACTTAAATTAAGATGCAACCCCCAAGAGCCAAGACTCAAGACTCAAGACCCTAGACTCAAAATGCTTGACTCAAAACCCTTAACCCAAGACTCAAACAGATTGACTCTAAACTCAAAACCCTTGACTCAAGACTCAAAACCCTTGACTCAAGATTCTAGACTCAAGATTCTAGACTCAAGACTAAAGACTCAAGACTAAAGACTCAAGGCTAAAGCAAGACTAAAGACGTAATGACCTTGAACCAAGACCCTCGACCAGAAATAAAAAAATTACAAAAAATTAAAATTTCGAATTTTTGAACATAATGGGCCCGGAGTCGAAGCCAGCATCATGCTCTGTCATTCCGGTATTTCGGCTGCCATGTTATGACGTCACCTAACCACCATATTTAATCCAAGAAACATTGAACTTGACCTTTGACCTTAACCCTGTAACCTTGAATGACCTTAATCCCCCCAAAACTCCAACCATTCTAAAAAATTTATTAAAATTTGTGTAATTTTTTTTACATTTATAAATAACTTATTTAAAATTATTATTAAAAATGTATTTTAAAAACTTACATTCCCGGAGGTTCCTCCAGCACAATGCCCAGCAGACAACTGACCCTCCTCCAATAAATCACATTGTCATAACCTTTCACTCCCCTACCAATGTTTCTCATTGTTTAATTAGTTGGCAGACCTCCACCCATTCCACCCATACTCATTCTGTCAAATGCACCCCACCAGCCATATTGTTTTTTTCGTTTGTCATTTGTTTACTTTTTATCACCTAGGTACCACTAGTGTATTAATTTTCGATTTTGTCACCAAGAGAGGTATCGATTTAGCCACCAGGTGGCAGCCATATTTGTTTACACTTATTTAAAGTATAGGCGGTGCTGTCTGCGCCTGACATATTGGCTTCTATTTCCATCACCTAAGTGGCGCTAATTTCTCGATTTAGCCACATGGCGAAACAAACATTCTCTCAGGCTCTGTCATGCCATGTTCACCATATTTTGATTTAGTTTTCTTCTTAGTTACCTTCCTTTCATCCTCTGTCATTCCTTCTTAATAATGTCACCACTATTAAGTCACCTGTGCTCCTCCCACCATCTTAAATTATATTCATGCTCTGTCATTCCACCTCCATTTAATAGCCTGCTGATTACTCGATCCCCTCTAACCACCATCTTAGGTTACATCACTTTCACAATCTTTGATTATGCCATATGGTCTTGACTTTTAACCATCTAAATAAATTTGGTTCCTCATTTCTATTTACTAGAAAAATAACTGAGGTGTATTAGAGCAACACCAGTCATGTAGAGATTTATGTAGGACCTCTCTTTGCCATATACCGCACTGAAGCATGTCTGACCAGGCCTCCAGACCTTCACCCTCCCCTCCCTCCAAGTCTCACGGTCAAATTTCCACTACTTCAACAGCATGTTTTCATGTCTGGTGCATCCAACCTGCTTAAAATGTATTATGATGGCATCCATTCTAAGTTTCTGAACAGTTTATTTCAATAGTATACCTTAATTACCAAATAATTGATTGTGCACATCCAGTGATGTGCCTACACAACAAACATTGAAGTACTAACATCATATCATTATAATTTGACACATAATTACATTTATTTTTTTATCATGCCCACTTACAGTACCATCATGCAGTGAAAGATCTGAAAACCAAGGTTCTTCTTTCACAAAACTGCATGATTTATACTATAATTCTGGAAGCAGTTAATGATTAAGAAACCCATTTATTTCAAAACCAACATTGTTTATTTGATAATATTAAAAATATCCAGTTAAAATAAAGTAAATAACAAACTACGTAACATTTTTAATGTGACGAAACATGAATCACTCAGAAATGTATTGCAACCATNAATAAAGTAAATAACAAACTACGTAACATTTTTAATGTGACGAAACATGAATCACTCAGAAATGTATTGCAACCATCACAAAAACATTAAAATTTTCCTGCAAACAATATTCTAGTCAGGACCAAACTCTCAATTAACTTCACATAGAATCAATTAAAAAGCGGAACAGCAAATTTTCAAACCTAGACTGAAAAATTATCAAGATGAAGGGGAACTNCACATAGAATCAATTAAAAAGCGGAACAGCAAATTTTCAAACCTAGACTGAAAAATTATCAAGATGAAGGGGAACTGAGGTGCACAAGAAAGTTAGATTGTTATCTTTTGGCAACACGCTACCTACACCACAGTACGAAAGACCCACAATGCATTAAAAACCTGCAACACATCAAGCGCTTTAATTCCTTTTTATAATTAAACACTTATATTTATTTTCTAAAAAACTTAAAAATAATTTAACTTTTATAGTTCACAGAAACCGAGCACCCACAAATCAATATGGCAACCCATATTCTGGTACATGTTAAGTGTAGTTCATCTAGGAGTTCAAAGTATATTGGCTGAATAGCTTCATTCCATTTATGATCCAGTGTTGACTGAGCATGTTAGGGACGACCTTCATGGAGATTACTTCGTTCAGGCGTTACCATCGACTCTACATGGCCTTACAACCTCTATATGACGTCACTCGCGATATGAAATACAAGTTCTACGCGAAATAGTTCTGGAATATGTAATAACACGGGTTAACTAAAATGAGCAGTACTAATTTTAGATAAATTTACTATTTTGATATTTGCAATTAAGGAAATAATGATGTTCAGAGATATTACCTAATATTACCTANTTTAGATAAATTTACTATTTTGATATTTGCAATTAAGGAAATAATGATGTTCAGAGATATTACCTAATATTACCTAATGGAAGCCATTTCCGAACTATTATTTGGTCAGTAATAGTGTCATATAATGTTCAAATAATGGAGGAGAGGTATTGNATGGAAGCCATTTCCGAACTATTATTTGGTCAGTAATAGTGTCATATAATGTTCAAATAATGGAGGAGAGGTATTGTAAATATAATCTCTTTCGAGTGAAGCTCATTGTGTGTTATATTTGGTAAAGCATCTATAATATTTGAAATAATTTGTTTAAACTGACCAATGAAAATGTTGAAATACTTTCAACAAATTTGTTTAAGATCACTGAAATCGGCTATATTTAGACACAAAATACTGCAAAAATCATTGTTACGTAAGAAGCATGAAACAATTTAGCCCCTGTGTATGGCTAAACAGCTATACTTGACTTTGACTATTGGTCATCTAGTACACGCATAAATACATAAACTGCAATAATAATCATGTTATTCAAATTTTATTTTTTTCTCCTGAAAGTCTATAAAGTTGATAGATAAACGTCTACTTACACTTAAGAACTTTGTAGGCACGAAATTCTCTNGTCTACTTACACTTAAGAACTTTGTTGCGAAATAACGTCCAACCTAATATTTACTCTTTCATCAATGTCAGGAAACATAAATGACGTACACTTTAGCCTATTAGTTACCGCCAAGACACTGAACAACATACAAATTTAACACTGTAGTGTATTGTTACACTGTAGGCCACCATTTTAATTGAAATACAACCCGTTATATACATAAACAAGGAGGCTGCTAACCATACCGGCCACTTGTGCTTCCCTCTAGCTGTCACATCACCAGCTTTGCCAAGAGAGGCATTGAACGGCGGTGCCGGTTCAGACCGGGTCCAATCTGGACTGAAATTTTACACTAAAAGGAGTACGCTTATATGTGAGCAAAAAGTACATACCAACCTTTCATTTGCATTAATTTTGCACCTGAATTTTACACTGAATATAACAGCTGCATAAAAAATTACGTAAATTTCGTACTAATTATGGAAAAGAATAACACAATACTCTGAATATGTACAATATCAAGCGCACATCAGCAGAAGTATTGAGGTACTCACAGTGTGTTCAAACGATGGAGATTCTTGAACGCATTGGGCTGTATCTCTCGTATCTTGTTGAACCTCAGGTCCCTGTAACACAAAATTTAAGATCTCAGTACGTCATTTCATGCAAACGTTGAAATAAAAAAATATAGGCTACACTGTAATACACTACTGATGAAGTGCGTTGAACCTTTAAGTTCGTAATATGCTCTAAACATAAAGTAATGAAATTCATACAGGTGTCCAGCTACGTAAGAAAATAGAGCACATCCATGGAACTGACAAAATGACCATAACACAATCACTTGCGCTACTACAAGTCACACTTTATTTACAGAATGTGGTTTTGGATGGTTTTCCCGTAGTTAGAAGGAATAAATCATTAGAAAGCGAATACATTTAACCCCAAGGTTAGGTACGATCTTTGCGCCTAGACAGTGAGGTAGATATGTGCCACGTTTAATTGCAAAATAAATTGTTAAGAGTGATCGAAAGGTACTCACAAAAGACTGAGACTAAATTAAAAGACATACATTTTAATGACTAAACGACAAAAACCTATATAAGTGATACAAAAAGCAAAAGTTGTACATTTGGTTAAAAATTAATGTATTTATTAAAAGTAATTTTAAACATAAAGTAATGTGAAATATTTTTATGAAGCTACAAAACTGTGACCAGAAAATTTTGCACTTGATACAACAGAAAAAAAAGTATAGGCAAAATTTTAGGGTAAAAAGGTACGCATATTTTTTTGTAAGTAAAACACCAATAAAGTAAATATCTCTTTAAGAAATATGTAATGTACCGACTTGGAATTTAGCCCCGCTCTTCTTGGCTGAATTGTAGTTATAGAGACATCACAAAGTAATGCAAGTTTAAGATAAAAAAAATGGTAATTTGCGATATTTTGGGTCCTGCAAGGATTTGCAATTCTGTCAATTACATTCTGTTAATTCCATATTCGGTAGAACTAAAGAAACGAGGTCCAGCAAGACGCGGAGTTAATTATTATGGAATGCTAAAAAAATTTCTTCAATATTGTATAAAGTTTTCAGACTCCACAGTTCACCATTCTGCACTCCTCTCACTGTTCAGTATCCTAGTCAGCGCTCTGGGCGTAGAGATATCCCACAACTAAAACGTGGATTACACTTTCATGCGCTGGTTTTCCTGGGGAACTACCTGTTTTCTTTGCTTGTTCCTTTACTTTTTGGTCACGAGTTTCTGCAATCCCGTCGTCACAAAAATGCATGTCTGGAATTATCATAAATACTAAAGCACAGCTTGCCAACTAGCTTGTGAACTAACGTTTCGATCACTCTAAAATGTATGATAAGTGATGAGGTGGAGCAACAACGAAATGAATATGGGGAGAACATGTGAACACCTGGAAAATACGCCACATTACGGTGGTGTCTGTCACAATTACCCGGTCTACCAGAGCGGGAACGTCAGTAATTGGATGCTAAGTGCAGCTGCTGAGCCAAACGTGGATCAAAACTATATAAACTGAACTAATTATCATTTTAAAGAATCCACGACATTGAAAATTAACCAGGAGGAAGTTGATAAAACCATTTATTTTTCCGATTATTTACGATACACACACACACACACACACACACATATATATATATACACATACAAACATACTATTTAAATCTTAAATTCCCAATTATTTGAAAATAGTTTATGGCGNACACACACACACACACACACACACATATATATATATATACACATACAAACATACTATTTAAATCTTAAATTCCCAATTATTTGAAAATAGTTTATGGCGTCTAACTTATTAACTGATACATTTATCATATTGCATCACATCGTGGCTTGTAAATGATCTGTAATAACTTACTGGCAAGCCAGAAAGAGCTATGAACTCGAAACGTAATTGTGTATGCATGGGTTTAGCCAGGTGAGTGCAGGAGAAAAAAAAAGGGGAGGGGGGCATCTGCCCCCACTAAACCAAGTTCACGTAAATAAATTAATCTCAACTAATACTACAAGACTGGCACAGTGCAAGATTTTAACGTGTTTTTTTTAATAACTGACGATTTTGGTTGATTTTTCTAAGCATTTTAAGTTAAAGTAAATAAATTTACGACAATTGTTGAGGCATTTTGTCCTGAATCTGCTACAAAGTATCTCGGTGAGTGTGTAAGGTAAAGCTCCTATCCCATTCGCATACCCTGCCCTCCCTCTTCCCAAAAATAAATCCTGGATACGCCCCTGTGTGTATGCGTACATGTCAACTCATGATGTTTGAGATCAAAGAACTTGGCCACTGAAAGTACATAAGTCGTTGGCCTACATCCTGTAATGTCAGATGATCGCAGAAACTTTAGCTAAACATGACAAGTCTCTTATTCTGAAAAAAATGTACTTTTTGTTAGCTTTTATGACAATTTTATTCTCTTCATACACCTTATTGCCAGCGAATAAGAAAACCACGGCTTAATATTACTTATACAAGCACTATTTTGTGGAAATTTTGCATAATTATTTCTAAATTAACATTACAATAATTAGGCTAGTATTAGTGAATTAAATTAAGACCAAGTGGCCCATATAGTCTATTACACTCTAAATATGAATCAGTGAGAATTTCACTTTTTCAATCAGTTAAAAGTGTCTGACTGATTTAACTTCAGTGAATTTAACTGACGAATCAGTGAAAAAATGCGTTTTCCTTTACTTACTAATTCAGTGACATTTTCCACTGATTCATTAGTCTCTTTTTTCCACTGTTTTTCAATGATTTGTTTTTTGACTCATGGATCAGTTAAACAGCGTGTAAAAATTACCGCTAAACAACGCGTATCAAGTGAAATAACAACGCATTAACTAATAAAACCAATACAAAATACTTTCTGAAATGCATTTTGTATTTCAAAACACCATTTTATGAGGTAACATGAACATTTAGTCTTTCATCCCGTTTTTATGTCTTTCATTTCTTTGATGCCATGTAATCACCACATCACTCTGTTTGAAGGTTTAAACGGCATATAATGTGGTGAAAAGAGTGCACTCATATGTACTAATCATTTTAACAATNTCTGTTTGAAGGTTTAAACGGCATATAATGTGGTGAAAAGAGTGCACTCATATGTACTAATCATTTTAACAATCGTAACGGTACCAATCCAACAGAAAACGAAAAGTAAGGGCACACAATTTAAAACTACACACACGCTTTCGAAGAGGAAATATAAGACATATGTTTTCCTATTTGTATCAACTTGACATGGTAGCTCAAATGGTAAGGTAACAGTCTAACAGCGAGTTGGAGATGGTGTGTCAGTTACTTCCCGGTCACCTGCAGAAGTTTATTACTTGTTTAAATTACCGTCAGTTGCACTATATAAATAATAAACTATCATAAATATGTTTATTTCTCGTATTTATTTGGCTCAATTCAATAAAAAACAATATTTAATTCACCGTTGCATTGGCCGTCACTTATTCAATCAGTGAAATTTTTTCACTGGAACAATTAGTGGTTTTTCACAGATTCTAATTTGAGCCATTTTCACTGATTAGAGTAGTTGAATTTCACTGCGAATCAGTGATTTTCCACTGATTCGAATTAAGAGTGTATTAGTTACTTAATTGGGTGCTGTCAAGGTTTATTATTAAAAAGAAAGAGTGTCTTCTTATGTCCAGTGTGTGTAGTAGACATGATGCCATAGAGAATTAAGTGAATATAAATAAGACTTTATAGAATGACCGAACAATTCTAACTGAATATATCAACGGGTTTTCATCGCACATGCAGTGGTTTCAAGTACTATCTGCACTTGGCAACAAATTTATTTCAAAACCATCAATTCTGTATGTAATGTTACCACGCAATATTTGCTGGGTATGTCATNGCAACAAATTTATTTCAAAACCATCAATTCTGTATGTAATGTTACCACGCAATATTTGCTGGGTATGTCATATTATAAAATGTTACCTTTAATACAGAATTTACGAGACAGTTTTACAGAAAATACTTGTGTGAATACAGTAAAAGTACAGTTTGGATAACCCCAGAGCATATTTTATCTTCTCTTCATTCCCTAAGCCGGCGCCACAAACTGGAAACTCATCCTAAACCAGAGACTGACATCCAAGCTCAACGTTTATTCTATGTCAAAATATTTCAATGACAACCGCATCTTAGCCGTGCAATGTAATTGACTAGCCCGTGTATATTTGTTTTATCTGAGTTACGTGCTTCCTACTTTCTACGTAAAAGGCAAGAAGGAAAATTTATGAAATAAGGTGGAAATACCATAGTCCCACCAGCACGTTTAAGTCTGGCACATTACCTCTTCATTGTTCATTTTAACATTTTAACTGGAAACCGAGAGGTTTCATGCAGTTAACTGTATTTTGTGACGATTTAGTACTCTCTTTAAAGTTATCAAATACACATGAACTAAATTAGTAAACAGCAAATGAAAATTTATAGTATGCTTCAGTCACGTACATATGAACAAACGTACCTAAATTTTATTACTAACCGGCGAACATATTATTGTAAGAAATGATTATAAGTTTGCGGCAAAGTAGTAAATGTTCAGACACCGAACAACATATTCCATTTATTACTTAGCACGTTTCGAAACATTTTTGTACGAGCAACTAAACTGTACATCATTATGGTAGTGTTGACCTGACGAAAACACTGGCGAAAACAAACTTATTTTTTTTGTATGTAAAGACTTTGCTAGTGAAACGTAGCGGCGACAACAGTAATAATAGTTTCAGATGATTAATTTCCTTAATTCAAGTGGGCAAACTGGAGGATCACTCACGCACGCATTTTATTAACTTACGTTTCTAAACGTTATGTTTACATATATTACTAGGCATTATGGCTACGACTCCATCGGAGGTGAATAGATTAAATTTTTAATTTGCAATCAGTTTCGCTAAAAAATAGCTTCATACGCTAATAATTTTTTTTTTTATTATATTTATAATTTATTTTAGTTTAAATTTATTTCCATGTCTTTTCAAATCAAAACCCGATACGATAACGTTTTACAACTCAAGCCAAATTATTTAGAACTACCTTGAAGGTGGTAATGTGAACCTTACATAGACCTATGTACAATAGCATTGAAAATCTGCTAGAATAAGTCTTGTAAGATTTTTGAATAACATTAAAAGTTATTTTCTGTATGTATTNCAAGTTCACGTAAATAAATTAATCTCAACTAATACTACAAGACTGGCACAGTGCAAGATTTTAACGTGTTTTTTTAATAACTGACGATTTTGGTTGATTTTTCTAAGCATTTTAAGTTAAAGTAAATAAATTTACGACAATTGTTGAGGCATTTTGTCCTGAATCTACTACAAAGTATCTCGGTGAGTGTGTAAGCTAAAGCTCCTATCCCATTCGCATACCCTGCCCTCCCTCTTCCCAAAAATAAATCCTGGATACGCCCCTGTGTGTATGCGTACATGTCAACTCATGATGTTTGAGATCAAAGTATTTGGCCACTGAAGATACATAAGTCGTTGGCCTACATCCTGTAATGTCAGATGATCGCAGTAACTTTAGCTAAACATGACAGTCCCTTATTCTGAAAAAAATGTACTTTTTGTTAGCTTTTATGACAATTTTATTCTCTTCATACACCTTATTGCCAGCGAATAAGAAAACCACGGCTTAATATTACTTATACAAGCACTATTTTGTGGAAATTTTGCATAATTATTTCTAAATTAACATTACAAGAATTAGGCTAGTATTAGTGAAGTAAATTAAGACCAAGTGGTCCATATAGTCTATTACACTCTAAAACTGAATCAGTGAGAATTTCACTTTTTCAATCAGTTAAAAGTGTCTGACTGATTTCACTTCAGTGAATTTAACTGACGAATCAGTGAAAAAATGCTTTTTCCTTTACTTACTAATTCAGTGACATTTTTCACTGATTCATTAGTTTCTTTTTTTCCACTGTTTTTCAATGATTTGTTTTTGACTCATGGATCAGTTAAACAGCGTGTAAAAATGACCGTTAAACAACGCGTATCAAGTGAAATAACAACGCATAAACTAATAAAACCAATACAAAATACTTTCTGAAATGCATTTTGTATTTCAAAACACCATTTTATGAGGTAACATGAACATTCAGTCTTTCATCCCGTTTTTATGTCTTTCATTTCTTTGATGCCATGTAATCACCACAGCACTCTGTTTGAAGGTTTAAACGGCATATAATGTGGTGAAAAGAGTGCACTCATATGTACTAATCATTTTAACAATCGCAACGGTACCAATCCAACAGAAAACGAAAAGTGAGGGCACACAATTTAAAACTACACACACACTTTCGAAGAGGAAATATAAGACATATGGTTTTCCTATTTGGATCAACTTGACATGTTAGCTCAAATGGTAAGGTAACAGTCTAACAGCGAGTTGGAGATGGTGTGTCAGTTCATTCCCGGTCACCTGCAGAAGTTTATTACATGTTTAAATTCCCGTCAGTTGCACTATATAAATAATAAACTATCGTAAATATGTTTATTTCTCGTATTTATTTGGCTCAATTCAATAAAAAACAATATTTAATTCGCCGTTGCATTGGCCGTCACTTATTCAATCAGTGAAATTTTTTCACTGGAACAATTAGTGGTTTTTCACAGATTCTAATTTGAGCCATTTTCACTGATCAGAGTAGTTGAATTTCACTGCGAATCAGTGATTTTCCACTGATTCGAATTAAGAGTGTATTAGTTACTTAATTGCGTGCTGTCAAGGTTTATTTTTAAAAAGAAAGAGTGTCTTCTTATGTCGAGTGTGTGTAGTAGACATGATGCCATAGATAATTAAGTGAATATAAATAAGACTTTATAGAATGATCGAACAATCCTAACTGAATATATCAACGGGTTTTCATCGCACATGCAGTGGTTTCAAGTACTATCTGTACTTGGCAACAAATTTATTTCAAAACCATCAATTCTGTATGTAATGTTACCACGCAATATTTGCTGGGTATGTCATATTACAAAATGTTACCTTTAATACAGAATTTACGAGATAGTTTTACAGAAAATACTTGTGTGAATACAGTAAAAGTACAGTTTGGATAACCCCAGAGCATATTTTATTTTCTCTTCATTTCCTAAGCCGGCGCCACAAACTGGAAACTCATCCTAAACCAGAGACTGACATCCAAGCTCAACGTTTATTCTATGTCAAAATATTTCAATGACAACCGCATCTTAGCCGTGCAATGTAATTGACTAGCCCGTGTATATTTGTTTTATCTGAGTTACGTGCTTCCTACTTTCTACGTAAAAGGCAAGAAGGAAAATTTATGAAATAAGGTGGAAATACCATAGTCCCACCAGCACGTTTAAGTCTGGCACATTACCTCTTCATTGTTCATTTTAACATTTTAACTGGAAACCGAGAGGTTTCATGCAGTTAACTGTATTTTGTGACGATTTAGTACTCTCTTTAAAGTTATCAAATACACATGAACTAAATTAGTAAACAGCAAATGAAAATTTATAGTATGCTTCAGTCACGTACATATGAACAAACGTACCTAAATTTTATTACTAACCGGCGAACATATTATTGTAAGAAACGATTATAAGTTTGCGGCAAAGTAGTAAATGTTCAGACACCGAACAACATATTCGATTTATTACTTAGCACGTTTCGAAACATTTTTGTACCAGCAACTAAACTGTACATCATTATGGTAGTGTTGACCTGACGAAAACACTGGCGAAAACCAACTTATTTTTTTTGTATGTAAAGACTTTGCTAGTGAAACGTAGCGGCGACAACAGTAATAATAGTTTTAGCTGATTAATTTCCTTAATTCAAGTGGGCAAACTGAAGGATCACTCACACACGCATTTTATTAACTTACGTTTCTAAACATTATGTTTACATATATTACTAGGCATTATGGCCACGACTCCATCGGAGGTGAATAGATTAAATTTTTAATTTGCAATCAGTTTCGCTAAAAATAGCTAATAATTTTTAATTTTATTATATTTATAATTTATTTAGTTTAAATTTATTTCCATGTCTTTTCAAATCAAAACCCGATACGATAACGTTTTACAACTCAAGCCAAATTATTTAGAACTACCGTGAAGGTGGTAATGTGAACCTTACATAGACCTATGTACAATAATAGCATTGAAAATCTGCTAGAATAAGTCTTGTAAGATTTTTGAATAACATTAAAAGTTATTTTCTGTATGTATTNAATAGCATTGAAAATCTGCTAGAATAAGTCTTGTAAGATTTTTGAATAACATTAAAAGTTATTTTCTGTATGTATTTAATAATATGAACATAAATACAACATTCCCGCGAAGACAACATTTTGCCCCATTCACATGTTAACGTTCAACGCGAACATTCAACCAGGAAAGTTTATTTTGGAGATATATGCAAAGAAAGTACAAAAACGTTATTCTCCTACAGAAAATCTGCTTTAACGTGACTTTCTTTTATTCTATACGTGCACGGATATTCCGAGTTAAATTGGAAGAACTGTAATAAAAAAGCAAGTTATTTTACTGCACTACACTGTACTTGTATTAAAGTGCAGTTTTATTCGTAGCTGTAATGGTTCCTGCTTTGACGTAATCGAAGTATTCGTTTCAACGTTAAGTCAAGTTCTTAAACGAAAGAATGAAAGCTGGTAGTCCGCTTAAGCTTTGCACTCCGTAAACAACTAAACAAAATAGCGTTATTTTATAATTTTTTGTTCAGACGACTATTACAAAGTAGACTGCACGCGATATTGGTATTATATAATAATATATATAATAATATACCGACCCCACACGTTTCACGTTCGGCTCTCAAGACCTCGCTATTAAGAGCAGCCCAAATATCTTCACTCACTCACTCATACGTTTGACGACAATGAATCGCATCCAATTTCCACATTCTTACTGTGCTTTAATGTATAACTCAAAGGTATTTATGAGATGTCACTTTTTCAGGTTATTAATATAAACTAATCAAGGTGTTTATAATTGAAAATGCAAAACTGAAGTTACANGAGATGTCACTTTTTCAGGTTATTAATATAAACTAATCAAGGTGTTTATAATTGAAAATGCAAAACTGAAGTTACATCTTAATCAGGAATAACATGGAGTGGAAATAACCAAATTTTTTAGCTAGTCAAAACTTTACAAAATCCTTTCTTAAGTGAATGGGTACTCAATGTCATAAGTACTTATCTACNGAGATGTCACTTTTTCAGGTTATTAATATAAACTAATCAAGGTGTTTATAATTGAAAATGCAAAACTGAAGTTACTTCTTAATCAGGAATAACATGGAGTGGAAATAACCACATTTTTTAGCTAGTCAAAACTTTACAAAATCCTTTCTTAAGTGAATGGGTACTCAATGTCATAAGTACTTATCTACNATTTTTTAGCTAGTCAAAACTTTACAAAATCCTTTCTTAAGTGAATGGGTACTCAATGTCATAAGTACTTATCTACACATATTTAAAAATATAATTTGATAATCATAAAACTTGTAAATAATAACATGGATAATGCAACATATTGAAGTTATCAACTAATCAACTGAGTTTTTAACTGAAAATGCAAGGGTTGAATAACAAATTGGGAATGAACAACATACAATGGAAATATAATTTCTTAGCTAGGTACAATTTTACAAAAGTGATATCCCTTTAGCAATGCATGTGCTCTCATTGCCATAAAAATCAGCGTACCCTTTGAAAATCAATGGTAACCATGAATATTGTTAAATAATAACAACAACGATGCTTGATAATGCAAATGATTCCAGTTTCGTACGACTGCGCATACACAAACGTCATATGAGGCTGCTACCACAGCTTCCGTGGTATGACACGCGCGATACACAATTGTGTACATAAACACATAGGTATGTTATTTTGGGCCAGCACTCTACAGTACCACGCTCACAACCCAATTACTTTCCCTGTGGCTGTATTCTAGATTTTNTGTTATTTTGGGCCAGCACTCTACAGTACCACGCTCACAACCCAATTACTTTCCCTGTGGCTGTATTCTAGATTTTGAATGGTTCTTATTTATAATGGACGAACACAAATCCTACAGCTCATTGGCCGTGATAACGTAAAACGTGCTGTGTCGGCTTAAAGTACAGAACGTATCATAAAGATTTTTATTAGCAACAATAGATACTATATATTAAAACGGGCCTGAAAGAGCAATGGCGGAACATGCCCCCTACTACTTGTGGGATATGNCTATATATTAAAACGGGCCTGAAAGAGCAATGGCGGAACATGCCCCCTACTACTTGTGGGATATGTCTGCGGAGGCATCGCATTCGATCGCCTTTCGTCACTATAGGCTGTTTACGGTAAACTGAGCACTTTTGAAAGCCCTGCTTTAGATATGCTTATATGCACTTTGTGTATGTTTCCATTATATATAAAATTAGCATTGCAATGGGCCTCGACACTTTATTCACGCGTCAGTCAAGCAACTCTGTAAAACTATTAAAAAATATTATATTTTACAAATTTTCAAATGCTTACATTTACGCGTATAAAAACAGTAAGCAAAAAAGATAACTTCAGTATTCAAAAACGTATACCTAACGCTTTTAAATTCAACGTTCAATCATGGAACTATTTTCTTTCCGTCGTTACCAACTTCACTGGGCACATGGCGGTCAGTCTGCCCGTATGAATGTANTCCATTATATATAAAATTAGCATTGCAATGGGCCTCGACACTTTATTCACGCGTCAGTCAAGCAACTCTGTAAAAATATAAAAAAATATTATATTTTACAAATTTTCAAATGCTTACATTTACGCGTATAAAAACAGTAAGCAAAAAAGATAACTTCAGTATTCAAAAACGTATAGCTAACGCTTTTAAATTCAACGTTAANCGCTTTTAAATTCAACGTTCAATCATGGAACTATTTTCTTTCCGTCGTTACCAACTTCACTGGGCACATGGCGGTCAGTCTGCCCGTATGAATGTAAGGTCAGTAACATTTTTCAAAGGTTGATTTCAAAAGTGCTCATTTTACCGTGAACATCCTTTAATGGTGGTACGAGGGTCGCGGAATTCACAGCAGTACGATGAAGATGTCTTGTGGCCTCATGTCCCACCTTACCTGGACGAGTGTCTAGAAACCAGTCGCCAGCAAGACAACGCTCACCTGCACACATGTCTGGCTTCCCAGGAGTGTTTACATCATATTTAGAAACTTGCGAGGTCTGTCCGGTCACCTCATTTGACGTCCATCGATCACGTGTAGGACATTTTGGACGCCAATTTCCTCCATGTCTAAGTATTCGTGATTTAGAGCATGATTTTCAACAACTGCGATCAGATCAACCGCAGATATGATGGGTCGTTTGATTCAATGCCGGATCTTATCGACGCATGTATCCACGTACATGGCGGCCCGACGAAGTTCTAAAGGTACCATTAGTCTGTTAAGCAAGGGATGAGGGGGGATAGTCTTTTTCCTGATACAATAATAATATTATAATTTCTTTATTTTTTTGTGTATGATCACGATAGCACATCTTAGCTTGAATGAAAATGTTACTTCTTGGTGCACAAATTTGTACAGAAACGAATGCGCATGGCGTAACTATGTAGATGTTCCGCATTCCCGAAACTCATTATGGACTTCATGATCGCAAAGTCGTCATGCCATGTGATAAAGAAGTCAGACATTCGTTGGTCCGAGTCCAAACCCCGGCGTGATTTTAGATTTACAAATATACAGTATCGATAAAGAGAAGTGCCTTATAGTATCCGGTTTCCTCTGCAGAACCGCGATGTGTCAAATCCACAAAGAAAATATATTTTCAAATGGTTAATTAAAACATTTTACGAACGTATTTTTCCATGAAAAATGCATTGTAATACAAACGGGTGCAATCCGCTGAGTTTATAACGAATTCCTCTTTACGGTGGAGTCTCTGACGGAACTACTTACACAACCACACATAATAACTTAATTATAGACGAAGTGGATCAAGTATAAATCGGATCCGCGATACCCTAGAGGCAACGCAGAATACAAACTTTGCGCTACCGCATCATGGGCTGAAAACAATTTCCTGACGCTGAAATGTCTAAAACAAAAATTTGTACAGAACTGAAGTTTAGATAACTGATGGAAATAACCAGGAAAATCATCAGGAATACGAAGAATATGACGGTTACCAATTAGGCTTTCCTTTTAAGAACTGGTGACCACATGTGATTAAACACTAGTTATAATAAATTCTGATGATTTCGACGTGGCTGATTTACGTAAACTAGTTTTGTATAAGTTTGCTTTGTTTACAGTTATGTTCACTTAAACTAGTTTTACGTTATTTTATAACTGCCAAGGNAGAAGATGACACTGATAAGTGTAGAAAATATAGTAAGTGAAAAATCAACGTGTAACAGGAAGAAAAGCTGGGAACATAAATTTTTTACTCGGCAGTATCGCGTCTGACCTTTCTGTTATCCTTGGATGCGAAAGTGAACGTGCGAACAGAATAGATATTCAAAATATGTGCAGAGGAGTTTTACGTGGCCGTGGGTTGTAAACGCGCCAGCAAGCTCCACGCGCCGCCAATGCGAAAGGGGGAATTTCGCGTGCGATCGACTGGTTGGAATCTATTTCAAGGCATGCCGTCGTCACCAGGGGATCACGACCCCTGGCATTATTATATGGCAAACAGCAGCAGCGGGAGGGGCGGGGTAGAGAAACCCTTGCCTACAGCAAATCCCCGGGGGCATTGTGCCGGCACAGCCAGTTTCCACGCCGCTACTCCGCCGACACAGGTCTCGCGAAGCCCCGACAACAAAAACCAGCCGGCAAGTTAAGCCAGACTAGAAGGCCGGAGAAAAACAGCACGCCTTACACTCGGGATACTTATTTGTCTCTTCCTCAACAACTCTTTACTATCACACGTTTGCAGAGTTCCTCTTATTTTTTTATCAGGACAGAGATGAATACATTTACTTAAGTCATTTCTAAACATACAAACTGCTGGAAATGCACACTCGAAATAAATCAATTATAATATCTCGCTCTGAAGAAACATTTACTATACTGCATTCATGGTTACTTCCAGCTTTTATGAAGCACTGCTAAAGTTCTGCTTCCAGGATATTCCTCCGCCTCATGCAAACAAAGCACTACCATCACAACTGTTTTCTCACTGTTTTTATTTACATTAATTTTTAATGAAATACTACAATTTAAATATAAAATGTAAGTAAAAGTTCAATTTAACCAAAAGTAAGGTATTTTTTATGTTAACAGAAGTATGGAGCGCTTGTGATGCATGACATATTTAGGAAATAAACAAGACATCATAAGTGGGGTGATTTACAAAAGTTTAAATTCAAAAAGTGTGAAGAAACCGCAAATAGACTACAATACACAACGTTTGTTGATTTTCGTTTGATACCGGGATATGAATTTACATTAAGTGCTATGCTACGATCTCGCATTGCACGAGTTTCTGAGACAAAATAAAGAACAGAATTTGAGCCACTTAATATATCTTAATGATGTTAGATTATTTGAGAACATATTTGAACGCTGGTAACTACCACACACAGCGATTGTTGATAAAGTCGACAATTTTCAATTAAACAAATACCAACATTTTTTTGCGAAAAAAAAAGAGAGAAATATTAACTACAAAATCAGTAAGTATATTAAAATAATTGTCTTAAAATCAACAAAAAAAATTCACAACTTTATGATATTGAAAGTAAGATACTTACAAAATAAATAACTAGTGCTATTAAGAAGATAAAATTAGGTTGAAATTAGTAAAGGAGTTTTGTTTTAATTCTGTAATATAGAATTCTGTATTGCAAATATTTATAAATTTTAAAACAATTGTTTTTGCAAATGTACTTATTTTGTGGTTTCTACACGTTATTATTTAAAAACAGTCAACACATTTTTATTCAAAAATTCAATTTTATCAAGTATTATTGTATGTGAAAGTNACGTTATTATTTAAAAACAGTCAACACATTTTTATTCAAAAATTCAATTTTATCAAGTATTATTGTATGTGAAAGTTTTGTTAATTTTAATGTATAAATCAATAAAAGCACCCCATCGTAAAATTTTAAGTTTTAACATTTTGTTTCTAATTTTATGTTTTGGGAATTCGTGCACTGCGAGACCTTTCCATGACCCTTAATTCAGTACATCGCAAACACTCAAATTCCCTGGATAGCCCACGAGATGGAGAAACAGGGCTGCAATTTTCCAACTCAGCTTGTGAAATACAGCGAGATAACTCGGTTGACAGTGAGGTAAAACACGTATTGATGGAAGTGTGTGAACAAACATTGATGACACTGGCACGCTAGTTAAATATACTTCATCGTCTGTACACGCGTTACGGCACTGGAATGGGGCGTCGTCTTGCCCTCGGGCTGTGTGCACTCTTGTGGCCAAGCGGCGGCTATGTCATTCCACAGCATCAAACTAAGATCAAGTTCTGATTCTGGCCCGTTTAAGTATTATCATGTTTCCGTGCCAGAATGTCTGTTCCTTATAAGCATCATAATGAAAACAGTAATTTAACTATTTCTACTCTAAAAACGGTTCTTGGAGGAAAACAGGAAATGTATAATATCTCACTGCGTACGCAAAAGTTTTTTGAATGCAAGTGACAATCCAACTCTGTTCAAATAAATGTTTATTTATTACTTATATATTTATTTTACGACTTGTTTTTACACGTGAACTACTTCACCACAGAAAATCGTAATAACAATTAGAGATATGCTGATCAAAATAAAAATAATACAAAAATGTACAATATCTATATGACAAACATAATAAGTGATGATATACTGGACGCTGGTAGCTAAATATTACTAACACGCAAGGTTCGCGTAAATTTAAACAGTAAATTAAACCAGTTATAAAGAAACGAATAAGTACAAAAGTAAATTTTAAACTACAGAAAAAAGTGATCTAATGACATAATTAATAAAAATTAGTTCCATGCGAGACTAGATACTGCCAATGAACTTTTGCTTTTCTTGTACAATTCCTGTACAAAATTCAGGTAAAAAACAAGACTAAAAATGGTTAAAACATTGGTTGCCAAAATAACAAAGACATTTTATTCTAGATAAATATGGGTCAAAAAGTACAGTAGAACTAAATACATTCAGTAAAACATTCACACGGGCACTCAACTACTATTAAATTATAAAATACTGGCAATTTCATCAAGGCTTTGCACATCCCTCGAACCAACAGAATGTCCACGCCCACTTGTTCCCCGTCGTATGTTGGTTTTCCTCTCACGGGCATGCGGTATTCACAAAAACACTTACCGCAATATTCCCATGACGGTCCCTCCCACCACAAAACGCGCAACTCATGAGGTTAGGATACTGCTTCCCGCAAGCTGAGATCGGCGGTTCTACATGGAATCTGTGGTAAACAGGGCACTTCATTCTGGTGTACACTGTAAGCTCGAATCCGTGATATAGTCCATGCACGGTTACTTCACACTTTTCTGAAGCCCTGCTAAAACTGTACTTCCAGAATATTCCTCCGCCTAGTGCAAACAAAGCTTAACTAAATCTGGAAAATTACACTTAAGGGGCAACGCACCGCATTCGTGCGCACTCAGTGTAATAATATTTTACATAAGATCTATTCCTTACTAGGTATTACCAACACACCTAATTTATCACTGTTATTATTCATATTAATTGTAATTGAAATATTTAATTTATGAACAAAATATAAATAGAATTTCAATTTGACCAAAAATAATGTACTTTTATGAACACAAGTATACAATACTTGTGACACGTGGCATATTCAGGAAACAACCCAACACGTGACGCACGGGGTGATTTTTCAAAGGTTTGATTCAAAAAGTGTGAAGAAACCGCGAATAGATTATATCAGTCAGTGGAATACCATTAATTGGACGTCTTATGATGAGCTGCTACCGACGGGCGAATCAAACAAATGAACTGGGAACCGACAACTTACGGTAGTAAATTTCTCGACATTCCGTGGGAAGAGGAGGAGGAGGGGCACTTTGCCTGGCACTGAATACAAGTGGAGCCGCTTTCACTAATTCTGCTCCGTTTTCAGTGGTTCAAGTTTAGAGTGCACAGTACTGTAGTTATCACAGTATTCTGCAGTAAATGTATATATATAAATAAATAATTCCCATTTGAACTCTGAATTTTAGAAGTAAGCTCGCTTGTTTTCATGCTAAAAAAAACCCGCCTGAGTGACAGCTCGTCGAGCGTAAATTATGAACGATGCACAATATTGGTCCCAAGACATGACTGGTTATACTTTTTCTCAATATGAACTCGATTCACCAACAGTTTCGGCCATTGATATTATTTTTCTACTGATACTCTTCAATATCCCGATATGTATACCTTTTGGTTAAAGAATGGGCCCGCTGGTGTAGAGGGATGACTACTCGCCTCCCACCACACGAACCCGGATCCCGAGTCTCACACGTGGGAAAAGTGATGCACATTGCCATTTACTGGTGGATTTTTTTTTCAGGGTTCCTCAGTCTTCCCAACCGTTNCCCAACCGCTGCATTTCGCCACTGCTCCAGATAAAACTCACGTTACCCTTATCAGTGTTTAAGGCCTTAGCTGTTAACCGTCCAGATTTCTCCCTCTCTCACACTCTTTTTATCTCTGTATCTATCTATGTCTTTGTCTCTTCGGTTAACTGATGAAGGAAAAGGAAGAAACTCTTACGTCATAAACCAATTGAAACTTACACTTAAAAACTAACAACATATCGATAGTTCAATTAAGATTATGACTTTTAAACAAAAAGCTATCTAACGCGTGAATATCGCATGTCATTAAAATAATTTCATTGAGAGAGATGACTCGGTAGAAGATGAATTAACAAAGGTACCAAACAGAGATCGATAAATGATTCCGCACGTAATTCATTAAAGTGAAAACTGGTTACAATGCAATAAACAATCGATATAGCATAGGGAATGTACCACTATATCTTAAAGCTTTTCTCCATAAAATCATTAGTACAGCAAATCTAAAAAAAAAAATTTATTGCAGCCTTATTCTATGTTTAATGTTCTCCCTTAAATTGACACGTGTTAGCACGTACATATTGTGTTTAGGTTTGTGTATGTGCGATGGGGATGCAAAACCTTACACGGCACAATTTACCAACTTCGCCAACGTATCACGTGTGGACGATTCATTCAAGCCAATCGCGTTCACAGCAAGCCGCGCAATGCTCCAGGCGCCCAGCGGAAGTGAAGCGACCACCAGCTCGCCCGCCGGAACCCATTATGAGAATTAATTTACGACACGAGTGTGTGGCAATTTGATACTTCTCCTTCTCTTTCTCTCTTGCTCCCTCTCCCTCTCTCTCTACCTACTTTCTCCATTTCGCGAGGTAAGCTGTCTCGTCTGGCCGGGACCACTGACGCAGTGCTACGAGCGCAAAAGGGGGTCTGGAAGTGATGGAAGATATTTGGGCGGCTTTTAACAGCGATCTCTTGAGAGCCTATGAGTACGGAGCAGCGCCGGAATGAAAGGGTGGGGGAAACGGGAGATCCCCGAGAAAACCCGCCGACTAGCGGCATCGTTCGTCACGATTCCCCCATGCGAAAATCTGGGATTGAACCCGGTTCGCCTTGGTGGGAGGCGAGAAGGCTAGCCGCTCAGTCATTGCGGCCCCGGGTCACGAAGTTCCCTGTGTTATTTTACTTCCGTTCTCGGCTCCCAGTGTTGCCAGACGTGCCGCAGGCCGGCACGCTCTACATCTGAATAAAAAAGCACAGTCAGATGAATGCTCATCGCTGAAGATTCAGTTTATGAGCTGCCGCTGACTGGCGAAGCGGACGAATACACTGGGAACGGTTTCTCGGGACAATAGAAAGCATCGTAGAACCATTGTTGAAGTCAGATAAATTCTGTCACTAAAATGTAGGGTTTAAATGATTACCAGAAGACGTTTCCACTGATTGATAGTACAATTTAATTAGTTTAAGTCAATTTTCACTTTTTTAGTTTTTATAATCCGTTTAATATCTTCACACAATACGACCGGAGATCTCGAACAAATCGTACTATCGTCATACGAATATAATAACTTCGCATAAGCTATCGTTTTATCTTTACTGGAATGCACCTTAACTGTAAGAAAAAAATATGCATACGATGGCAAAGTTATGCTTAAGACCACAAACTTAGAAATGCTTTGGGATATGAAATATCAGGCAATGTTTTGACTGTGATATGTGAGATGAAAAAAATTGATAACTAATACGTGTATTTAAACTAATGCCGAAAATATGTAGGTATAACGTTTTTAGAGAAAATTTAATCCTTCTTTATTACTCCTGCTTTTACGTACTTTTGTAATCTACGCACTGTGGTTTATAATATTACAACAAATCAATTGCCTCTAAATGAAATGAAAAACATGTGTGTTATATTCTGCTATAGNCTGTGGTTTATAATATTACAACAAATCAATTGCCTCTAAATGAAATGAAAAACATGTGTGTTATATTCTGCTATAGTGATAAAGGAAATAAAACATTCGGAATCAGCTACCACAGTTCCATTACCTTCGGCTGGTAACAATGTTGGCACTGCCATGACATTGTACTGGATATAGGGCTGCAAGTTAAGATAGCAAATGTAGTTCATTTCTGTCGTCTCTCTACATCTCTCTTTCTCAGATACACACAATAACGATGCATTGTCCTGTGTCGCCCAAGGCTAAATAAACGTTGCATGCGTTAGAAATTCCGTTGTATATCTCCAGCTCGTGACAAATTTCATCTCCTGAAAAGTCCCTAATAACGTTGAGTATTTATTTATTGTCTTTTATGTCCTAAAGTAGATAATACGTCTACTAACTTTAGTCAAATTTAGTTGAGTTTTTTTTGCGCACTGACTAGGTTTAATTAAAACACGTCATGTATTTTCCAAGGATAATTTCGACATGCAATTAACTAGACTACCGACGTCGGTTTCAGCAGAAAACCCCAATTTTCTCGTACTCGAATGCACCATTCATTTCACTCGCTGCTATTCATATACTTAAACGGATGGCTTGTCCCCAGTCCGACAAGACTTGTTACCCACCGAGTAATAACAATCCTCCTAACTTCGAATCTGCAGTTGCCAACATACAACGAGAACTGGCACGCGGCCTAGGCAGGCTATATCGCTTCATCTCCAGGGCTAGCAGCCAAATTCCCTTTTTCTTGTAGTGCTCGAATCCATGAAACCGCGATGTCTATGGACCTGCGGCGAGAATAGATAATCTGCAAGTCGTTCTCAAGAGGCCCAATGATTTATTGAACAACGTATCCACTAATTATGATTTTACAAATATAGAAATTCTTCCGTTGCATTAGTTAATTTAATGTAAAATATGAATTAATTATGGCTAATCTAATAAGATAAAAATTCCGCCAAATTGTGGTTCTAATAAAGTTAGCTGTACATAAATTTTACGAAGAGAAAATCACTAGTATTATCCTTTTCTAATTATTAGGTTTTCACATACAGAGATATTTGGATACAATACGCGACTATAATGCGTATTATTAGACAATATTGAGGCGTTCGCTTACCACGTAAGACATGTGCTCTTATATAAAGTGAAAAATCACTACAAAATCATGTGCAATAAAAAAAAAATTTGTAAGTAAAAAGTTAAGCAAGTAAAATTTTTTATGACATTATTCTCCAAACGTAATAAGCTTATTCCCACGTCGGAACAATACATCAAGTTTTTACTGAACCATACGAAGTGATATTCGAGAATTTCCCGGGATTTTTATCTAGTACACGAAGTAAAATTTTACTAAATGTGTTCTTGGAGACTGTGAGTGCCAGCGTGTCGTGCTCAAGTGACTAAAAGTCTGGCCCGGTGACTGACTTAAGACTCACTCTCGGCGTGATTAGGTATTCAAGTACAGGTTATCTTACGTGCCACTTAACACGGTGGTGGTTCCATTAGATTTTTGCCGTTCACGGTATTTTTACATATATCGCGAACTCCGTGGTCAATATCCGTAAGGCATTTTTGACCACGTCATTACGGGCTAAGATACCCCGTTCTTAAATAAATTTTTTTAAATTTTGTTTAATATTAGCTTAGTTTTACACCGATTTACTACATGGCATGCTGCAGCAACGTCAAAAAAAAANTTTAAATTTTGTTTAATATTAGCTTAGTTTTACACCGATTTACTACATGGCATGCTGCAGCAACGTCAAAAAAAAAATCAAATTTTAAACCAAAATTATATTATAACTCTATAATAACAAATGCAGGGAAATGTCAATTCTTTANAAAAAAAAATCAAATTTTAAACCAAAATTATATTATAACTCTATAATAACAAATGCAGGGAAATGTCAATTCTTTATATCGACTTAAGAGTAACAACAAAGATTTTGTGATTTTTCATTTCAAATATTTCTGTGGCCCTCACCTGGATTGTTTATCTTTTATCAACGATTGGCAACATGCAAATATAACAAATAAGACTGAAAGTTACAAAATAAATTTTGGTAAAAATATGTAGGTAACAGTGTATCGTTTGCATTAAAATCTGTGCTTATGAAATTATTCGTAATTTAAAAAGTCATTTACGTGGCTTACATCATGTAAGTGCAGAATGCTTTTTCATTGGCACGATATACAATCTTAGCGCAAGGTACTCTACGAAGTATTAAGGGTGTTTAATAAGAATCGAACGTTATTTTATACATTGTTCGCATATTACATACATTTTTTTTTCATTGTGATGTTAAATACTAGTCTGAGAGAAGTATGACAATGGTGGAAAATATACTTTCAAATACGAACTTAAGGAACTACGGGAATTTTAATGTCATATAATTTTTCGTACATATCCCAAAATTGAACAAAATGTATAAATAAAACTACAGCTCAAATTGATTATCCAGGTCATCCGAATGCCTTAAAGAATTTTTCTAGTAAATTAGTTATTTGGTTCAACCGTATTTCAATTTTAACGTCTTAGAAAAAATTTCAAGTCAAAACTGTTAGAATTTTAGACCATTACTGTAGGTCAACCAAGTGTTCGATTTCTAACAAAATGCATCTTGACTCTCCCTTTAAGCTGAACCATAAATTTCAGTTAAATGTACCGTTTTCCAAATTTGTACCAGCGGTGATTTAAAGTTAAAATTCTTGTATTTACGCTTCAAAAACTTATTTCTCAAAAGATTTTGTGTTTCGTCAAGTCAACATTGGTAATGTCACGAAATCATGACATATCATCAAAATGAAAATAAATATTGTTTGGGTCTTGAAAGGCTTAGGGCATTCATAACATTTCGTATCCAGGAATTATCTGAATTCCTGTGCGCCGTAACGAAACGTAAATCTGGTTTACGGTTCAGCGAATACTTTTGAAATCATTATTTAAAAGAATTTTACTGCCCCTAACAGCACGCAGTTTTACGAACATACTTACCGGCAAATATGCTCCCAGTACAGTTGACAGCACCGTATACACATAAGTTTTCTTTAAATGTTCTAACAGAGTATTAAAGCGGTAGTGTAAATATTTGTAAACCTTAACATAATTTATTTTTGATTCTGTTTGTTTTCTGCTGATAAGGGTTAGGATTTTTCGCATTGGTAAGATTTTTGCGCTACAAAAAGCTTATGGATTCCCTTGGCTGACGCATAAATATTTTAATCGCACCGATGAAAATTACAATTTTGTATATGGTGAAATTATATAAAAGGGCAAAACCGTATATACTAAGCAAGACTTTCAAAAGTACTCGACTTACCGCTAACAGCCTGGACTGTTCTAAGCACGGAAGAACCATCATTTTGTCAAATCCTTATGTATATTTCTATTACATACTAATATATATACATAGGTGACAGTATCTGTAGGTTTTGTATTTTCCCGGTCCTTTGCTGATGCGTATTGAGTACAAGTGTTTTCTCAGGGTGCCTCATGTTTGCTCTTTTAAGAATTACATATATTAAATATATTCGTATTTTCTCATCCTTCCTGGTAGACGTGTGGATTCCCCGACAACATATAAGGACTTGACGAAGGGGGGAGGGGGGTAAACGAGGGTATGTACACAGACGCACGAGCTCTCTGGCTCATTCGCAGTACGTCTGTCCTTCGAGTTAAAGAGTTCTCTCTATCTATCTATCTTTCTATCTTTCTCTATCTATCGATCTCTCTATCACTCTATCCATCTCTATATATTTCTATCTCTCTCTCTTTCTCTATCTATTGATCTCTCTATCACTCTATCCATATATATATATATATATCTCTGACTGACTTACAGTTACTTGAGAGTTAGCTGCATTATTGTAGGTCTAAAAAAAACAGCTTGTACCGCCGCTACAAATCATCTAAAACTTCTTTCTCTCGTCGTGAGGGCACAGTGAAATGATGGCATGCGGTTATACCGGTCAGCAAATTTTATCAGCTATTATAGCATATGGAAATCTTAAATCACTTGCAGCACTCGACGAAGAAACTGAGCTCGCATACCTGCCTAAAGAATTCATTCTGAAATATGCACGACATGAAATACAGGATGAGCATAAAAGAATACCCCAACTTTGAAGGTCTATAATATCAAAACCAAACAACCTACAACTTTGATTTACCAATCAAATGAACCGTGAAGTTTGTTTACCATACATTTATAAATTTTCAATGTGACCACCACGAGTGGCCCGAACGACATCTACGCGATAATCAAACTCATTCCACACTCTTGTCAGCATGTCTGGTGTTACGGTTTGGATGGCGTTTGTAATTCTCATTTAGAGATCGTTAATGTTAGCCGGCAATGATGGACGAAACACTTGATCTTTTATGTACCCCCATAGAAAAAAATCGCACGGGGTAAGATCCGAGCTTCTTGGGGGCCAGTGATGAAGAGCCTGGTCACCAGCTGCTCCTCGACCAATCCAACGTTGCGGCGACGTCTCGTTCAGATATCCGCGAACAGCTAGGTGCCAATGGGGTGGCGCACCATCCTGCTGGAAAATGAAGTCCCCCGCAACATCTTCTAACTGAGGAAACCACCACTCTGTAAGCACGTCTAAATAAGGGATACCCCCAAAGAGAACGTGTTTTGCGCTGTATCCAAATACACTGTTGTCGGCCCTTTATTTTTACACGAGCCCATTGTTACTGGAATCTCTTAAGGATGTAGGTTGTTTGGTTTTGATAATATAGACCTTCAAAGTTTGGGTATTCTTTTATACTCACCCTGTAGTAAGTGGTATGGACGATGAGTATATTTCGTCTGGTGTTAGTTGGTAGAACATATGACATGCGTGAGTTACAGTGACTGGTATGGTACCAGTGTTAGGGTATATAAAAAGCTGGGTTCCAGTGAAAGCAAGTGGAATATATTATGGAGACAAAGGTTGCCAGTCCAGCAACAGAAGCATCGACTGAAGTTGGCCCAGCACCATCGAGTTCTTCAGATGAGGCATCTGCAGCAGCACCACCATACACTTCTTCAGGCACAATGCCGACCGTGCCATAGACTTTTTCGGATGGTACACCTACAGCAGTACTGCCATCAATGACTTAGTCAAGGCTCTGTTGCTGTTACTGTAACAAGATATTTGTCTACAGCCACGGTGCAAGGAGGCATGAAAGAACTACTTGTGTAACTGGACCTTCCTGTGATATGCAGCGATCACCAAGTGCAAGTATATGTTGAAACGTGGCAATAAGCTGACGAGACATAAAAATAATTGTAAAGGAAATGTTTCAGCAGATAAGAACAGGCCTGTACTAGCAGTTGGTGAAACCACATCGAATGGATTCTACTTGAAACAATCGGCATTCAAGAGTGCTTTAAAAGATTATGTGATTGGAAATAACTTTGTTGGTAAGAAAAACATATGCACATAACTTGACCACATTAAGAAAACGATAATCAACTAACAGAAGAATTTGAAGAAGGTCCCATAAAATATAATGTTTGACTGGAGTGTACCTACGAAAAGTCTCAACCTTTGGATGAAGCCATCAGTCGACGAGCATTTAAGACTGCGAATGAAGCATTGTGCAATGTTGATAGCATTTCAGAGGCTGTAGAGGCCATAAAAGAAAAACTTTGCCTGTGAAGAATAAGAATATATGGCCAAGGGTTCTAACTGGACACTTCCTAGCATATATTGTCTTGAGCTGCGTATGAGTAGATTATATTCATTATGTGAAAAGTGAGCATGTTACTGGAAAGACACTACATCAATGGGGTGGAGAATGTAAGGATTCTGCTCTTATGTTTGTAGTCGGAATAAGATAATATATATATTGTTTTCAATGAATAAACAAAAGTATTTTATTTCTTGTTGGTGTTGTACACTGTCCCAGCATGCCTGCTTCCCTATTATATGGAATATGATAGTCTTGCTTTTCCGATCTGTCACAAAATGTTGGTACTGTAAGTGAGCACGATAGTAAAAAAATGACGTGGGCAAAATATATTACTTGAATGTTAGTACTTATCAGAGTGCTTATCAGGTAGCAGAGGTATATGATGAAATGAAGTGCAGAGAGTGAAAATATTTTGAGTGGCTTAATATGTAATACATTCTCAGTAGTTTGGACGCAACAAGCTTGCTGTTTTAGTGGTAGAAGTTTGACCCTGAGACTTGGAGGGAGGAATAAAGTCGGGCCGGGTCTGTCCATACCTGCTTCAGTGCAGTATATGATGAAGAGAGGTCCTACATCATTTCTACAAGACTGGTCCTGCTATAATATACCACAATTATTTTGTTAAGTAAATGCAAATGTCTAATTAAATGGAAGATTTTGATGGTTAAAGGTCGAGGTCATATGACATAATCATATGTGGTATGTAACCCAAGTTGGTGGAGTCAAACAAATGTGAGTAATTTGGAAATTATATGATAGTAGTGATGTAACCTAAGATGGTGAGAATGAAATCCAAGATAGCCACATGCAGAGAGTAATAAATGAGGTCGTCGGCATACGAAGTAAGATGGTAAGGTGGTGCAAAGGTGACTAAGGTGAAACACATGTGACAGAATGAGTAATCATCAGGTGACTAAATCGATGTGTAATGACAGATCATGAGGTGAAATGATAGAGCTTGAAAAAATAAAATCCAAGGTTGTGGTTTGAGGGGACTGAGTAAATAGCGGGCAACCAAGGTGAGAAAGAATGACAGAGCATGATGTCAAAATGGAATAAAGGTGACTAAGAAAAATTTAATTCAAAATGGCTGTCATGGAATGACATACCATGAAGTAAAATGACAGAACATGAAGTAGAATGACAGCATGAAGTAGAATGACAGAGCATGAACTGGAAAATGCTAGAAACAAGATGGCAAGGTGGAATGTTAGAGCAGGAGAAAATAATAATCCTAGATGATAGTCAAACGAAGGTGAGTAATTTGGAAACAATGTGGTGTACGAAGCTGGAGAATGGCTCCTGGTCCAGAAAAAAGGGGTGATTTCGAGGTAAAATTAGGCATTTTGAGGGTGAAAACGATTCCCCCAACTGGATGAAAAGTTCCTTGGGATGATTGGGTCATGGGTGAATCGGTGCATCTTTAAGGGAAAAATGGGGGATTTTGGGGGATAAAAGGGAAATTTGAAGGGGAAAAGGGAAATTGAAAGAAATGAAAAAAAGAGGAAAAACGGGAAAACAAGATGGCGGACACCACACAGCAGCATCGATCCCTGATCCTTTGGTCCCGTATGCCCATTTTCTATCTACTGACACTTGTTCATCTCCTTGAATAAAACAACTGTCATTTGATGGACTGTCGGCGCGCGACTAAATCAAACGAAGGAACTTGTAGTGTTTAGAAACTTTTACGGTCTAAAATTCGGAAAAAGGCAAGGTCTTGTCCACCACCTTTATTTTATGAAAAATTCTTAAGTGTCAGTAAATTTTTGGTTAGAAAATTTTTAGGCAGAGAATTTCAATACTTACATATTTTTAAATGGTATTTCGTGTGGTTGGAGAAATACACGTAAAGGTGCCTGCAGTGAACAATGCAGGACTTCAAACCAGCAATTTAAAAATGACATATGACGATGTATAAAAACAAAATACAGCGTGCCATGAAATACTTGGAAATTGTTTTACTTACAGTGTCTGTCAAAAAGAATATTGTTGAAAAATCATGCTAGATATTTTGGCTTAGTTGAGAGTAAATACTTGGTAAATAACTAATATTTAAAATTGTGACTAATACCAATTGGTTTTACGGGTACTGTTTTTTTTTTAGCAAAGTTGCAAATTTTCAGTCAGAATAACACATTTTTAATCGAAACCTATTTATTGTAGTTATATGTATATATAGGACTAGAAGCTTTTTAAAATAGTCCAATATTTAATATTTTAAATACATATTTTTGTGTTTATATTAATTTCAAGAAGAATAATAATTTTCTAAATCTACGCACAACTAAATTAAAATACTAATGTTTTTGGACTTCATAAAATTTGTTATAAAACGTTTTAAATTTTGTAATACGAACTTGGAATGGGCTTACTTCTTGATTTATACGTGGGAAATATTCTTCGTTATTACTTATTAAGTACGTAGGTATGACTAATTGATATGATTTACTCTATTCGAAGTATGCAACTAGTACACAGCCCTAAATTATTTTGAACGTAATGGGATATGATTCGTAGTTAAATGTTCTGGGTGATGTGCGTATGTCCATCCATCGGTAATTTGCTAGAAAACAACTTTTCTCAACACTCACGGACACTTACGTAATTATAATATACTTTATCATAGAGTACATCGCGTAAGAACAACTGAACATGAAATTAGAAGTATTGAAGTGCCGAGTATGTGTCGCGCCACAATGCAAAAAATTTAACTTCCAAAACAAAAGTTCTTTGTATACTTAGCTGTTTCATAGTTAAAAATGTTTGTCGGAGATATAACGATTTCCATGTGCGGTGCCTGTATATAAATAACAACATATTATGAACATACATGGTATTAATGCTCATCTAATGTGGATGAAAATATTGACACAATTGATTATATTACAAATTTTATTAGATCTAAAACTCGTTCGTTTATGGGAACGAAGAATTTTTCGCCATTAATATTTTTTTAAGTTATAAAATTTATAACGGACGGAGTAAAAAAAAAATTCGGTTTAGGTTACTCAATTTATCACAGAAATTGAGTTCAACATCACTGTCGCGTTAAATTTATCTCCGAAGCTGCGATGACGTGCGGCGGTAATGATGACGGCTTTGTCGTTATCGCATACTGGCGGCGAAGAGCACGGATCCCCTTTGTCTGCTGCACAATGGAAGGGCGATTCTCGCTTTAGCCGGCACTACACCAAATGGCCCCGCTGTAAAATACGATTTTAATTAAAACGCGTAACAGCACAGACGTTAGTTGGATTTCAATACCGCGTATTTTCAGTTATTTATCCTTTAAAAACGAATTTCCACGCTGTAATGCACATACTAAAAACTTCTTTTTTTTTTTTTTTAGACAACCGAAAGTGAAATAAACGCGGCAAATGTGTTCCCGGTATCGCTGCATGGCAATCCACCATGCTCGTGTGTCGAGCACACATCAGTTAGTCGCCGAGAGGTGTATGCTCATGGGCCGTGCTCGCCCCTAAGTGCCACCAGAGTGAGAGCAGAGAAGTATCACGCGTTGCGTTGTGCCCGGCGCCACCGGGCATAGCCCAGCCTGCACGGCGAGAGCTAGATATCGAGGGTGCGACGGTTCCTTCGTTGTGGCAGTTCTCACTCGGCCAAGTACGTACACTGTTAACAATTTCCGAGAATTTACGTAATATTTTACGGAAATGCCTTCCGTAAGGTTCAAATCACGGAAACTTTCCGTAAACACGCCAAACTTAAACATTTCTGTAAGTTGAGAAAATCTGTTTCTCGTATTTTTATTCTTGTAAGTGATATTTTCACATTGTCTGACATTCTTTTTATTACAATATTTTTTTTTTTACTGANTTTCTCGTATTTTTATTCTTGTAAGTGATATTTTCACATTGTCTGACATTCTTTTTATTACAATATTTTTTTTTTTT
Source organism: Clitarchus hookeri (assembly GCA_002778355.1). Lineage (NCBI taxonomy): Eukaryota > Metazoa > Arthropoda > Insecta > Phasmatodea > Phasmatidae > Clitarchus > Clitarchus hookeri. The sequence continues at coordinate 156,894 of NQII01004406.1, forward strand.
ACTAANCTTGTAAGTGATATTTTCACATTGTCTGACATTCTTTTTATTACAATATTTTTTTTTTTACTGAGGACTAAGTTAAAAACTTGCTATTACGGTAAATAAATTTATTCACTCCAATGTAATGGGCCTAAAACTATTTATTCATGTGAGAATAAAAGCTATATTTTCTTTCCACTGTTCTCATTTCATGACTATAAAACAATGCATTACAGTTCCCCTAGACTCAATGATTCTATTTTGTAATAATCTTCTGTATGAACTTAACATTGCATGGTAGTACCTAATAACGGGTAACAACTCTGTCGTCATAACAATTAGTTTGTTGTTGTGAACACAAAACGCATACATTTTAATTAGTTTTATGAAGTCCGTCGGTGTTACGTGCCGTTGATCAAATTTGATTACGTGAGGATGTATTATTGTTAATTCTGTTTAATTATTCTGTGAGTAAGCTTTCTGCCCACGGCCCCAGACTCAGATAGCTACCGCATGTGCTTCATAGGAGGAACTAGGGATTCTTCTTATTGTCCACTATAGCTGTATAAGACAAATATTTTTTAACTCGAAAAGTTAATGGAATTAGACTGCCAACAAGAAAATAATTAATGGTAAGGACTCTTCTACACCTGCGAAATTAAAACACGAAATGTACCCTATATCTTCGCGTTTAGCAAGCTAATCAACAGAGTACAAGATGATAAGAGTAAGTTGTTAACTGCTTAAAGGTATTTGATCAAGAAATTCTACCTTTATATGCAGATATTATGATAATCTACGCATTTCAATGCAAAGAGAGGAATTTATCGAAGTAGCAGGAGCTGTACCATTTTTTAATTTTGTCTATTCTGAAGCATCATTTCCGTGCGTGTTTTTCTGTTTCGTGCTCGCCGTGGTTGTGTGAACTGGGGAGAATAACAAGTAGTTTTCTTAATGCTCACGAATACGGAATGCAGCGTATGATTCTACGGCAAAACGAAAGGTAAAAATACCATTGCATTGCAGGCATAGTTTCTGAGACAAACGACGTGAAATGTGATGAAAGAACTTGCATGCTATTACACACATACACACACTCTCTCCCTGTCTCATACACACACACTCACACACTTTACAAACCTTTACAAAAATTCACAATAGGTGATCAAAGTTGGCTCCGCGCATTGTTATGCATTTTTCAGCACGTGTGAGGCATGCGTTCTGCACAGGGCCCAGCATAGGGATGTCAGTCGTGGTGGTAGCAGCATGTAGCCGTGCGATGATGTCCTCAGGCGACTGGGGCGGGTTGTCTGGCTGATACACCAGATATGTCGGGCAAGGTCACAAAATGAAGTCCAGTGAAGAGAGGTCTGGTGACTGCGGTAGCCACGCCACAGGTCCTCCACTGCCAATCCACTTGCCATGACACTGCTGTTTGCCACCTTAACACTGCCTCGTCACCTACGTCACAGCGTTCCCACACCACCACACTCGTCCCATTTACACACACTTGCTCCTACTCGTTTCCGACATGTCATGTCGGTTTCCTCAAACTGAGCCTCAAATGCATTTTCATCCGAAGGTGTATGTGTGTATTATATATATATATATATATATATATATAATAGTTTGGGGGGGGGGGCACAGCCTGTTAGGTATCTAATTTATCAGCTCATGTCTGTGTTGCCCACACCAAAAACAAAATGGAGATGTATTCGTGCTTAAGACTTCTTAATCGATACACAGTATACACAAAGTCAAGCATTTTTCTTTTACTATATTTACATGCCAGAAATTTCATGAATTCATGCATTTGTTTAACACTTGCAGCCTGAGTTTCCTGTTACTCATTTTCATCGCAGAATATTGCGTGTTCCGCTGTACATACATTACGGTAAGTAAACTTGCATCGCAAGTGTAACAGCCCAACTTGGAAGTAATATAATGTATAGTCGATTGGTGCTCCCCATTTGTTAAATTAAAAGTGGAAAATCTTAATTAAATATCCAAGTGTAATAGAAAAAAGTTCCGAAATTTTAATAGGAAATCCCATGTTAAGGAAATTTCACCTGAGTGCGTTTGTTTTAAAGATATACGTTTCGAACAAAATCTATTCTTCACGAATTTTATTAGAAGTTCTATACAGCGGACATGTTTCCAGAACATATATAGTCTGTTTGCAAGGAATTTTTAAAATGTATGTTTTACACAAAAGTACTTACATACTTCCTATCTGTATTGAAAATATACGCTCGTAGGGATCTTCTCCTAAAAAAATTCGCGAAGAATACATTTAGTGTGAAACGACTATCTTTACAATTAAAGCACTGAGACGAAATTTCCTTAACGTGGGATTTCCTATTTAAATCTCGCAGTTGCCAGCTGATAGGCAGTGCCCTTAAGCCAGCGAATAGGGATGTGCGATATGGGAATGTATCGGTCACGAAACAATATATATTATTTTAATTTATCGCAAATGCGATAAGGTGCAACAATGTAGAACAATATCCTTATCACTTATCCCGATGTTAGCGATATTTGATTTTGGCGATTTTGCGGTATTAGCGGTACTGATATGTCCCGGTATCGCAATTTTTTATAATTTTCAATATTGTTTTTTTTAAGGTATTAAAATATTTGTAATTATAAAAAATCAATAGTAATAATTGTTTTGTGGTACATCTGATATAAATGGTTAATGTAATTTAACGGAAAACCAATACGTATATTCGTATTTCAATATTTTAAATGTAAAGACAACAGCATTTGCGATGTCAAAAAACTCGATATTTGGAATAACATCTGCGATATCGATAAGACCTATGTTTTCGATATCAAAATGACCGATACTTGTTATACCGAAATTTGCAATATCAATTATACGATATATTTGCAGTATACTGCCATCGATTTTCAATACTTCCCTGAAGCGATACATCGCACCGGCAACGATACGGTCGGCATGCATCGAAACGATACTGGAAAGTGTATATCGCACGGCCCTACCGGCGAACATGTCGAAACCCTGTTCACCAAGCACTGGTCACAGCGGAGTAGGCCGATCCTATGCCCAGAAGTGTTATCAACGAGCGCGTGCCATTAAATCACATTTCCCCTCTCTCGGCTTGAAATCCCTCCGTACCCCCCCTCCCCCTCTCAAACCTGGTGGCGGCTCTGAATACGGTTGAATGTGATTTACGAGGTCGCGCGCGAAGATAAATTTCAATCCCCGGCGTGGCCGCAGCGCAAACAGAAATATTGGCGCCCGTAAGCAGATTAGGAAGCCATTACGGACACAATGATACAAGTGGGAGGTCTAGTCAGGAAGGCTTTCAATTGATCGAATGGGAAACGGTAGTTTGTGGCTACCGTGCGCTGACCAGCATGCGAGCGCGCAGCAATGGACATGACGTCATTCTCCAGCCTTGATTGCCTTGTCTATCAGCACCTTCTCTCATACTCTTTGTCTAGATGCATGATTTTTCTCGGGCGATCTCCTTGGCCGATATCACACTTCGGGGCTACGAAGTTCTGGGATCGAATCCCGGGTAAGCGAACAGACACGAGCGTCATTCATAAATGTAATTGCATGTTAGATAAGAATGTAAGTCGCCCTTCGTTTAACCTCCTTATATGTGTGAATATATACATACGTGTATATACATAATGTCCACATATATGTGAAAATTGTAGTCAGCATGTACGTCATCGTCTGCTACATCTGTAAATGGACGAGTGGAGTGGAAGGGTTTAAGTGACAGTTAACAAGGTGTTGGAGCCGACGAGGGTGAAGCGAGGTGTCTCACGGCTATGGAGCAGCGCCGGAATGCAAGTGCGGGGAACACGTGAGATCCCCGAGAATAGCCGCCGACCAGCGGCATCGTCCGGCACGACTCCCACGTACGAAGCGCGGTTCCACTTGGTGGGAGACAGCTCTACATACGGAGGACCTCGAGTACATACTGTATGTAGTACTTCCTCACACTGCGAAGGCTGGGTAGATATGTGTCACTCAGTAACTACGATACTATGTTGAAATCACGCACACAACCGACGTGACACTTTCAGGAAACAAGATGGGTGCGCCAAACTGCAACCATTTGCGAACATAAAGAAAGTATGCCGCGTCCAAAACCACTTACCTTCCTGCACGGTAGTAATTCTCTCATTCTCTCTACGAGTGTATGTGTACGTGCGTACATACATACATACATGTGTGCGTTTTTACGAGTTCTCCCAAAATATTTATTCGAATTGAGTCTTGTCGGCGTTAAAACATTGAATTACTGAATACAAATAGCATACTATATATTTATGTTCGCTCCGTTTTTGTTATTGAAATGAGCGTGCAATATTTACTGTTACAATTCATTTTTTAATGACGATGTTTCGGTTATAATAGCTATGTATCCGAATATTGCTGAGGATGAATACATTTTTTTATTACACACCCATGTATTCACATACCAAACACAGACGCCCATCCTGGTAAGCAAATTTTCTCCGCCATGAGCTACATCAGGTTTCACTGTAAAATTACGCTTTATTTATAGCAAAAAAAAAAATCCTTTGAGGCTGTTTTTTTAAGTAACCAAGACTCGCTTTAATCAGAAGGAAAGCTAAAGAAAGTGATGTTTGCTGTTACAATTTATTTGCAATATAATTTGTTTTACAACAGTGTTGCATTTCTTTAAAGTAAAGAAAAACTTTCCTTGAGATTTTATTGTTAACTGCAAAGAACTCTCTGTAAATTTTAGTTTTCACTACGTAACAAAAGTTGCTGAATTACAAAGTTACCACGTAGCCGATTCCTTTAATCATCAACATAATCATTCAACCGCCAACATTAGAGTAACTGACTTTGACCACCTTTTTTGCGGTGGTTCATGTTTAACCAAAATTTTCTTTGCGACAACAAATTGTGTGTTGCTGGAAATAAGGTGTTTTTTGGAGTGTTCGTAGGAAAAAGAAATACCGTACAAAAATGCTTAATTGTGCAACGCTCTGTGATTCTTTTTTATTTCTTTTGTTCCTTAAGTTGAATGAAGTAAAAGTCAAGCAGACCCTTGTCGTAACGCGCAATTTTGAGCTAGTCTCAGGAGTTAAAAGTAAAGCCGTGGTTCACGGAAGAATCGCAAGGACGTGGATTTATTTTTGACTACTAAGTTTTAATTGTACGTGTGACGTACGGATGTGACCTACGTGCGTCTGGGGCTGAGACCCACACCCCAACGAGGAAGGAAAGCCATGCAGGGAGGTATGCTTCGCGGCAGAGAGGGATTGGGCAGCCGTGGCCGCGATTGGGACCTCAGTGTACCTATAACTAAGTCTATAACTAAGAAGAGAGAGGGAAAACCGGCATATACACCGTAAAAGCCCTCTATACAGGAAATAAGTTCAGAAATGTCCACGCATTATAGTCTAGTTGCGGCTTCTTCACACTTTTTGAATCAAACCTTTGAAAAATCACCCCATGCATGACGTTCATGGCTGTTGCCTAAATATTTTATGTAACACAAGCGTTCTGTACTTGTGTTAACATAAAAATAACTAATTTTTGATTAAGTTAAACTTTTAAATATATTTTGTCTGTAAATTANACTTCCTCACACTGCGAAGGCTGGGTAGATATGTGTCACTCAGTAACTACGATACTATGTTGAAATCACGCACACGACCGACGTGACACTTTCAGGAAACAAGATGGGTGCGCCAAACTGCAACCATTTGCGAACATAAAGAAAGTATGCCGCGTCCAAAACCACTTACCTTCCTGCACGGTAGTAATTCTCTCATTCTCTCTANTTCCTGCACGGTAGTAATTCTCTCATTCTCTCTACGAGTGTATGTGTACGTGCGTACATACATACATACATGTGTGCGTTTTTACGAGTTCTCCCAAAATATTTATTCGAATTGAGTCTTGTCGGCGTTAAAACATTGAATTACTGAATACAAATAGCATACTACATGTTTATGTTGGCTCCGTTTTTGTTATTGAAATGAGCGTGCAATATTTACTGTTACAATTCATTTTTTAATGACGATGTTTCGGTTATAATAGCTATGTATCCGAATATTGCTGAGGATGAATACATTTTTTTATTACACACCCATGTATTCACATACCAAACACAGACGCCCATCCTGGTAAGCAAATTTTCTCCGCCATGAGCTACATCAGGTTTCACTGTAAAATTACGCTTTATTTATAGCAAAAAAAAATATTTCTTTGAGGCTGTTTTTTTAAGTAACCAAGACTCGCTTTAATCAGAAGGAAAGCTAAAGAAAGTGATGTTTGCTGTTACAATTTATTTGCAATATTTTGTTTTACAACAGTGTTGCATTTCTTTAAAGTAAAGAAAAACATTCCTTGAGATTTTATTGTTAACTGCAAAGAACTCTCTGTAAATTTTAGTTTTCACTACGTAACAAAAGTTTCTGAATTACAAAGTTACCACGTAGCCGATTCCTTTAATCATCAACATAATCATTCAACCGCCAACATTAGAGTAACTGACTTTGACCACCTTTTTTGCGGTGGTTCATGTTTAACCAAAATTTTCTTTGCGACAACAAATTGTGTGTTGCTGGAAATAAGGTGTTTTTTGGAGTGTTCGTAGGAAAAAAAAATACCGTACAAAAATGCTTAATTGTGCAACGCTCTGTGATTCTTTTTTATTTCTTTTGTTCCTTAAGTTGAATGAAGTAAAAGTCAAGTAGACCCTTGTCGTAACGCGCGATTTTGAGCTAGTCTCAGGAGTTTAAAGTAAAGCCGTGGTTCACGGAAGAATCGCAAGGACGTGGATTTATTTTTGACTACTAAGTTTTAATTGTACGTGTGACGTAGGGATGTGACCTACGTGCGTCTGGGGCTGAGACCCACGCCCCAACGAGGAAGGAAAGTCATGCAAGNCCCAACGAGGAAGGAAAGCCATGCAGGGAGGTATGCTTCGCGGCAGAGAGGGATTGGGCAGCCGTGGCCGCGATTGGGACCTCAGTGTACCTATAACTAAGTCTATAACTAAGAAGAGAGAGGGAAAACCGGCATATACACCGTAAAAGCCCTCTATACAGGAAATAAGTTCAGAAATGTCCACGCATTATAGTCTAGTTGCGGCTTCTTCACACTTTTTTAATCAAACCTTTGAAAAATCATCCCATGCATGACGTTCATGGCTGTTGCCTAAATATTTTATGTAACACAAGCGTTCTGTACTTGTGTTAACATAAAAATAACTAATTTTTGATTAAGTTAAACTTTTAAATATATTTTGTCTGTAAATTATAAACTTTTATCTATATTTATTATTAATAAAAACAGGGAGAAAATTAGTGTTTTGTTAATGCTCAGTAAGAAATAGTTCTTATGCAAAATATTATTACACTGAGTGCGCACGAATGCGGTGCGTTGTCCCTTTGTTGTAATTTTATTTTCTTGGTTACGCTTTGTTTCCATACGGCGGAGAAATATCCTGATAGTAGATCTTCAGCCGGGCTTCAGAAAGGTTGGGAGTAACCGTGAATGAATTATAACAGAAAATGCTACTGGAGAATGATAGGGGAAGAGGAGACCATACTCTTTATTAGCGTGGGGTGTAAAAACTGTTTAAAAAAGGGGGTGTGACCTCCTTTAATTTATTTAGCGCTGGTGTAACCAGAGTGATGCATACGATCACTCTGGTGAGGGAAGTTGCGCAATTGGGTCTCTCNTTTCAATCCTAAGTCCTCCGTAGGTACTAAATAGTCAAGGGCGTGCGTGGGTTGGGACCGAGTGTATAGTCTAATCGCGGTTTCTTCAATTTTTTTTAAATTCAAACCTTTGAAAGGTTGGTATCTTATTTTTGGATAAATTGAACTTTTAGTTATATTTGTTTCTGAAAAATAATACTTAATTTATAATTATTAAGAACAAAAAACAGTGAGAAAACAGGTGTGTTGGTAATACCTAGTAAGAAATAGTTCTTATGCAAAATGTCATTAGACTAAGTGAGCAGGAATGCGGTGCGTTGTCCCTTTCGTGACATTTACCGCACGAGGCGGAAGAATAGCCTGGAAGTAGAAATGTAGCAGGGCTTCAGGAAAGGTGGAAGTAATCAAGAATATATCACAACGGAACATTTTCTAGGAGCGAAAACATGACGGTGAACGAGACACCGGTGGCCTTAACCTCGGCGCACAAGGCCGTCCGTCGTATAGCCCCCGGCGCACGCAGACGAGACGGTCTTCCCAGACAGCGGTGGCGGCATTCTTACGCGCGCTGCCGAGGCACGCCGCTCCCAGGAATGTGTCGTCCCTTCGCCCGCTCCCAGCAGCGGCAAGGGGCGAGGCCGGACGCCGATGAAATCAGGGCGGTTATCTTCCTCGACACTCATTTCACGTCGCCGTGGTAGCGGAGAGTGCAAGCATGANTGTCCCTTTCGTGACATTTACCGCACGAGGCGGAAGAATAGCCTGGAAGTAGAAATGTAGCAGGGCTTCAGGAAAAGTGGAAGTAATCAAGAATATATCACAACGGAACATTTTCTAGGAGCGAAAACATGACGGTGAACGAGACACCGGTGGCCTTAACCTCGGCGCACAAGGCCGTCCGTCGTATAGCCCCCGGCGCACGCAGACGAGACAGTCTTCCCAGACAGCGGTGGCGGCATTCTTACGCGCGCTGCCGAGGCACGCCGCTCCCAGGAATGTGTCGTCCCTTCGCCCGCTCCCAGCAGCGGCAAGGGGCGAGGCCGGGCGCCGATGAAATCAGGGCGGTTATCTTCCTCGACACTCATTTCACGTCGCCGTGGTAGCGGAGAGTGCAAGCATGAATCCCTGCCACATGCACGCACCACAAACTATTAGGAAGGCGAGCGGCTTCCAGGGAAGCGCATGAATTGAGTTCAGAGATCTGGGCGGCTCTTAACAACGAGGTCTTGAGAGCCGATGAGGATGAAATGAAATGTGGCGAGAATGGAGCAGCACCGGAATGCAAGGGCGGGGGGAAACGGGAGATCCCCGATCGTCCAGCACGAGTCCCACTTGCGAAAATCTAGGAGTGACCCTGCCGGAGATTGAACCCGATGCGCCTTGGTGGGAGACGAGCAGTCTAACCACTCAGCCACCACGGCCCCGGAAGTGGAAGAAGACCAGTGGCGTAACTACGGAGGGTGATAAGGCTGATCAAACACCCCTCAAGAGGCCAGAGTCAGCAGGCATAATCAACGGTGCTCAAAAGTGACTATCGGCAAGAAAAAACACATTGTCTTTTACGAAAATATTTCTCTCAATGGAAAATACTTTTTCAATTAGAAAATTTCTTCAAATGTATTATTTGGAGGTTGAGTTTTAATATTTTTACTGGAGAAAAAACCCCGAGGTCCTCCTTCCTGGGGTTTATTCCATACTGTTACGAGTTGTGATCAGGCCTTAGCTGAGCGGCCTGCCTGATAACAACTTCACATATTTATCGAGCACACGGGCCGTGATCGCTGAAATTAGTTATGAAATAGCAAACCACAGAAACCCCCTCCACCGATTAGTAAACAGGGACAACGCAACATATATATGGCAGTGCAACCCGTGGATGGTGTCTCTTGTCGTCGAGCCATTGGAACGAGAAGACCACTGAAGATGTGTGTGTCCACCCGTTGACTTGCGCCATCTTAATCAGTCTTCGGAATCAGGAACAAGGTGGGGTACTCTCCAACTAGGCTTTACTCAGAATGTGGCTGGTTAAATCTTTATAATTCAATATATAAATTAATCCTTCAGTATAATTGTATAGCTCCCCCACCCCCGCGCATAATTCATAAGATTTATATTGAAATAATATTGCACAGCCTTAATGTTAAATAAACCCCTTTTACATAGTGTTCATTACATAACTCTTATCAATAACTTGCACCGTCCCTATAGTCCCATTTAAACTATAGCCCATGTAAGCAATAACAAACCTCCTAAGTTATGAATCTTCATGTGAGGAGTTAGAATCAGAATTTGAATTGAATTTATAATTTGTTTATTGACACGAAATATACACATTACAGTTACAAACAGGTAACAAGGAACAGTTGATATAAACTATTGCTTGCCAGCGTGAATACGCTCTACCACAAGCCGTGAATGAGAGAGATATCGAACGAAAAATGAGACAAGAAGGAAAGTATAAGTCGTAAGGAGAAGGAGGAAACTATCCCAAAACCCCCGGGGAGTTAGACCCTATTAATCATAACAATATCCCCTAAATACCTCTGTAGCGTATCAGCCCCAAACCTACAACCAAGTTAAGTCACTAAAGAAGGCTCAAGCCACCCAACGTTAACTCCCACCCCCTCTGTTCTCATCGACCACGCATACTCCCTTTAGGGGGGTCAGAGGAAGCCATGAAGACCACGGAATGCTTGAAAGTAAACCTCACAAATATGTTTCTTGCTTTATACCTATTTTAGCTAGCACTTCGAACTTCAGAAGGATGTCTGACAAGACCGAACCCACGATGGTTCAAAACCAACTATCAGCATATTTCCTAATTTACGAGAATTGCGTTGTTGATCAAACAGGTAGTTAGGGGTGTAGTGTAATGAACTGCATTTAGCCTTTCTGCCCATCACAAAGAAGTAGAACACATTAGCATCTGTCCATTGTGAAAGTGAATAGGTGAAAAATAAACATCATCACCGTAAATTTAACTCCGCCGATTAAAACTGAGCTGATGAACAAAATGAAAGCATACACATGTCTTCAGTGACCGTTTTCCTCTGACTTGATAAGACTGCTCTATCTTATTGATGGATGGTGATTTTGACTGATTCGCCTGTCAGATGATGAAAAATATATTTGAATTTACACTTACAATGACGTCACGGACTCAGATTTAGTATGTGCTGTGGCGTATTCTAACGAGAGTTTGCAATATTAATATTTCAGGCTAGTTTCCCACGATAAAGCTGCGTTTGCTCCACGCTCATTCCTTTCGAAAGTAATTGAATCGCATCCATATATAGAGTCGCCCGAAGCTGAACTCAAATTAACCTTCTGCCTTTATTACTTTTTCTTCCACTGTTAGCGGCCTATGGCGAAGTCAGCTATTCAAAGGATTTTTTGAAGCCATTCAATTTGAAGTCTGCAATGTGCAGTGTTCATTATTTCCATCAAACTGCGTGAGAACCTGTGATTTTCGATGTGCAGTAAGCGGTTGCGTACGCATTCTAATTTTTAATCACATATCTGTTCTACGGCGACAGGCAATTCGCCATCATACTTTAAAAATTTTGTGTCTCATTTTTACATTAGTGGCCCAAACAAATAAATGTTTAGTTGTTGTGTTAACCTGTTTTATACTTAATTTATCAGCTGAAAAATTAAATTTTCTTTTGTTGATATTCTAAATTTGAATTATTGGCTTGAATCTGTGACATTAAAATTGCTTCTAAATCTCGTTGTGGTCGAATCAGTGAACTAGATTGATTATGTAGAATTCACTATAAAACACACACACACGCATATATATATATATATATATATATATATACACGCACACATATATATACACACACATACACACCAACACATACACAAGTCTGTGGTAAACCTTGCGAAACTTGGCGGATTTCACTGTCTTCAGTGCTTCAGCTTTCACGTGTTTTATTGTAATTTTTTACTAAATTGGCCTACTCTTCATTATTACTTGCTTAAAGTTAACTTTACAGGAATTTAATATCAGTAACTTATCAAGGTCTTTTAAATATTTTGCATTTCGTACGGAATGCTGATAATTTAATTATAAGATTTCATAGGAAATTTGGCTTCACATCTCGCATAAAACTTGCGTCTCGTATACACAGTTTAGGAGTTTGATTATTGGAAACAGTTAAAGTCAACTGTGTTTGTTTTCTCTGCCAAAATATAAAAAAGTTTTCCTAAAGTTTATTCAAGTAATAAAGTAACGCTCGGGACGGCATATTCTGGAGTAGCAGAAAGGAGTGGTAATACGGAAAAGTTCTGCAACTGGAAGTATTTAATACCTTAAACGATTTATTAGTATCCCTCCGCATGCTATCTGTAATGGGTAATGACACTAACGTGTCCATAAATCCATTCGTCGTTTTAGCAACGCGGTCGTCAGTTTTAGTAGTGTGTTTATATCGGTTTCAACTTTTTAATGGTATTTTAACGAGTTATTTGCACCAGAAATTCAGTATTTCAGAGACGCGGATTTGCGCATTTAAGAAAAACGAATGTATGCGAACATAAACATTAATTAAATTATAGCAAGTATTACATTCAGTTGCCAGCTATTATGTATCCTTGTAAAATAATTGTCTGNATAAACATTAATTAAATTATAGCAAGTATTACATTCAGTTGCCAGCTATTATGTATCCTTGTAAAATAATTGTCTGAATTTTGGTTTTAAGGAACTTCTAATATTTTTTATTTAACCGAACGTTAATTTTGTCAAAAAGCACTAGTTATGAACATTGAAAATTATTTCTGATAAGCTGCGTTATAAAATTAATATTATGTGAGAAATTCTGAAAGAGAATGTCTATTAAATATGTTGCTAAGGACATAGGAATGTGGAAGCTAGACGTGCTTCCGGAGGTGTTCGCAAAAGTAATTGTCTTAGGCCAAAACTCGTCACGCTATTTTGACGAGGAGTCCAAACTGGAGAAAGACTCTAGCCCAGGGGTGGTCAAACTGCGGCCCGCGGGCCCATTCTTTGTGGCCCGCACTCGCCGGCTTCAGTAGATACAAGTTACCAAATTCTTATTTTTAGAGTGTCTTTTACAAAAAATAAAAAGTAATACATAATACGAATTTATTAAAAGTTAAAGTCACTGATGAAACTCGACGATATTTTTCATTATTTTATTATAATCCGGTTCCCTTGTGTTGCATGCAATTCTCCCAATATCGTCGAGGTGTTTATCAGTCAGGCGACTTCTGCATATATTTTTGATGTACTACCTTCACCCGCCATCACCGTATCGAACGAATAAGCACACGACTTGCAAGACGATACACGACACTCTGAATTTTAAATGTCATCGAATTACCTACCTACTTTTAGTTCACAAATATTATTATGTCAGGTGTCGTAAGTGCGGCCCGCGGTGGTCTTAGTTTTTCTTAATATGGCCCCTTAAAAAAAGTCTGAGTACCACTGCTCTAGCCCATCCTAAGTGGAATGATTCGTAATTTATTAGTACCGAGTGGGATAACAAGTGGTTTCAAGACCACTGCAATTAGGGCTTACCGTAACATTTATCTTTCCAAGTGACGTAACACCCCAACTTAAACCTATGATGGGGCCGCGGTGGTGTAGTGGTTAGACTACTCGCCTCCCACCAAAGTTGAACCGGGTTCGATTCCCGACGTGGTCGCTACCAGGCCTTCGCATGTACGAATCTTGCTGGACGATGCTGCTGGTCGGCGAGTTTTCTCGGGGATCTCCCGTTTTCACCCACCCTTACATTCTGGCGCTGTTCCGTACTCCCCTCACTTCACCCTCATCACCTCCCATGAATTCGATGTTCAGAGCGGCCCAAATCTCTTCACTTAAACCTGTGAAAATGTGACCACGTTGTCAGCAACTTCCATACACAGTGAACTTGTTAAAGAGCCACATTTATGCTACATATGCCCCTCTAACACGTTTCCACGGCACTGACGTCAGAACCTTTTTTTGCTCCCCTTTTGATATAGGATTAGATACCAATTACATTCCGCTGGTCTCTTTTCCCGTCGGGAGTAAAATCGGCCGGAATTTGAAATGAAGACTTAACTCTCTATCTCAGGGCAACATCAAATGACTTTAAACGACCTACCTTGAATTTTAATTAAATGTAGTGGAGATGAAGTTTGCGCGCTGTGTGCGAGGGCGGGCGTAGTGCTGCTTTGTCTTGCGCGGGGGTTGCCTTTTGTCTTGCGAGCGATGCGATATCCCAGGCGGCGGGGGCAGGGTTCGCGGGCCCGCGTAGGTGAAATATGGATTGCCCTCGCGAGTAGCGGGGAATAGGGGAGCCGGTAGCACGCGCGCAGCACGGCTGAGGGAGCAGTGCAACGGCGAGCGCGCCTCGCCCCCGGGATGGCACAGGAACCAGGCCCTTCGTCGCCATTGTGCTCGCCACAAAGCTGTGAATGCGTCCCTCTGCTTATCGCGTTACTCTTCCGCTTCTTTTTTATTCCCGCGTCTTCCTTCTTCCTCCCTCCCTCTCCCGCGATCATCCGCCTGCCTCTTCAATTTCCCGCTCTAAATTCGAATAAAGCCCGAGTGCGCGATGCGAATATGCGAATGCGCACGCGGGATGCTGTTACTCGTCGTCCTTTCTTCTCGTTGCCTGCCAGGCCAAGAATAAAGTAGGTAAAAAAAGAACTCGATTTAAATTTTCACACGGGGATGAACGCGCAGACACGTGGAGGAAATGTGCTGCCTTGTAGNTAAAAAAAGAACTCGATTTAAATTTTCACACGGGGATGAACGCGCAGACACGTGGAGGAAATGTGCTGCCTTGTAAGGAAAAAAAAGTGTTTGGCATAGAAATAAATTTCTGAAGAGTATTTCTTGGTCTTCCTGGCCGCGCACTAAAAATATGTTTTTAATGTATGCTGCCATGCGTCCAAACTCTAGGTCGAACGTGGACTTCCAGGACACCTGAGAGAAATGCAGCTCAAGATAAGTGATCCGGATCAACAACTATTTCCTTTAAACGCAAATCGAAGAAAATTTATGGTGAAATTTTATCATTATAATATTCAAACATTGGGAAAGGTGTTCAAACGTGTGTGTACATAATCCAGGTTAAAGATAAACTATTTATAATGCTGCTCGTGACAGCTATTAAAATTTACAGTAGAGTAAGCTACTTATGAGCATTCCTCCTATGGACATCCTAGATATACGTTTACATGTACCAGTGTGTCTCTTTAGATTATCACTTTGAATATGCTGCACCACCTTGGCGACTAAAGATGGGGCATGCCCCTCTCTTTTTTTTTTGTACAGGGCGGTTTGATATATTTTACACTCGGTTTTCCCGACCCTCGCGTTAGGCTGGTGGTGTTTATTTATATTAACGCATACGTGTTTTAATGTAACCTGCGACCATGTATGTCTTGTTATTGGTGCAACTGTATAGCACTTTATTTTTCAATATATGGCTGGTTATTAACGGTTACCCTTTCTGGCGATGATTTGGACGCCAGCCCTTATGTCGGACGGGGGGTGTTCGTTTATATTACTATATATGTATGTTATCATTACCCACAATTAAGTATATCATGCACGCAGCACATTTGTATATATTGCTTTTTGCATATAGTTGTTTGTTGTATGTTACCCATGCTAACATTTATTTATGTATATATTATCGCATCTATATATACAGCCTGGATGTCGGCGGGTTCAGGAAGGCTGGCTGTCGCTGAGGGGGGTCCCAGTTGGTAAACACATGCGGCAGCAGACGACAAGGGTGGTGGTGGGCGATTGGCGAGTGCGTGCAGGCCAATGCGTATGTGTGTGCTATTTCAGACCCTACACTCCTACATACAACGGTAACTTTGCACCACACTTATATGTATACCATTATTTTCTTTACATGAGTGGATGGTTGTTACATGTTCCCGAACTTCAAAGGTTTGAAAATGCTGATCAACTATTATTATAACAGAGCTTAAGGCCTACTTGGATTCATCTCCTTGATTGCAGTTGGAAGTGATGTCTGTGGTATGAATTTGGTGGTCCTAGCTTCGGTGGGTGGGAAATGTCGGGCAACTATGCTTATAAGAAGGCTTTAAGTGTACTTGCTCCTACCACCCTGTTTGCCATTGGAGGTTATGGCTATGATATGAATTTGGTGACTAGATTCTGTGGTGGCAAATGGCAGCCAACTATGCTTATACGAAGGGCTAAGGTGTACTTCGCCCTGTGGTCCTTTTCGTAGTCGGAAGTGATGTCTATGTTATGAATGTGGCGACTGTAGCTTCGGTGGATGGGAAATGGTCGACTATACTTATAAGATGCCTTAAAGTTTACTCGGCCAACCACCCTGTTCTTTATCAAAGGTGTTGTTTATGATATGATTTTGGTGCCTATAGCTTTGGTGGGTGGAGAATGGTGGGTGACTATGCATATAAGTAGCTTTAGGGCGTGCTAAACCCTGTGGTAGGGGGTGATATCTATGTTATAAATTTGGTGACTATCTTAAATGGTTCGGAAATAACAGTCAACTATTCATATAAGAAGACTTAAAGCTTACTTAACCCTGCAGTACTTTTCGTCGTCGGGGGTGATACCTATGTTATGCATTTGGTGGCTGTATCTTAAATGGTTCGGAAATTACAGCCAACTATTCTTATAGGTGGGTGTAGGACTTACTTGATGCACACACACCGTGCGACTCTAGGCTGGCGTGCGTGGACAGTCTTCGTTCCATGTTGCACAGGTGGAATGAGAGAGCATGAGATTCGTCCTCGCCAGGATGCCATGTGAAAGGAGCCCAGAAGGTAAATGAGAAAATCAAGGTGGAATGACAGATCATGAGACTCGTCCACCACCAGGATGCAAGGTGAAAGAATACCAGAATGAATATGAGAAAAGCAAGGTGGTAGCGGACGATGGTGGCGAGGGAACATCCAATATGGATGTCTCGGAAGGCAAGAGAGAGGAAAGGGTGAAAATAAAGGAGACCGGAAGGAATTTGAGGAAACCCCCCAAGGGATAGAACGTACGAGAGAGAGAGAGAGAGAGAGGAAGTAATGAGGGAGTGTGAGAATAAAAAAGATTCACAGGAGAGGACACTACGAAGACCGGAAGGAATATGAGGTACCCCCCCTCCCCAGCCAGAGAATATAATGGACGACAGACAGGAAGGAATGAGGGCATGTGAGAAAAAACAAGAGACAATATAAAGGATACCAGAAGGAATATGAGAAAACCCAAAGGGATAGAGCAGGTGAGAGAGAACGGACATGGGTGAGAGGCTGGAAGAAATAAGGGAAGTTGCATGATGGGGCAATGAAATAGAATATTTTTCAGACAAGATGGATGATGCTGGCATGGAATGACAGAGCATGAATATCAGGGTAAACCCTCAAACCCTCATTCCCCAAAAAGGAGTCACTTAGCCAGATTGTAGTCTCATGCTATTTTCGGATTAAGTGATTCATAAAAAGTTTGGTACAGTGGGAAATTCGGAAAATTTTAAATATTTTTGAGGGAAAAAATTTAAGTTTCAGACGATTTTGAGGGAATAAAGGGAAATATCAAGGGAAATAAGGAAAAAGGGAAATCCAAGATGGCCACCGTGGCATTGCGGCCAGCAGCCAGGTGCCCCAGTACTCTTACTCGTGTGGTCGAGGAGTTCGGGATTGCACACAGCATCGTGCAACGAGATTGAAAGGCATTTCGAAGGACAGGAAGATTTAGTAGTGGTCGTCCACGAGCAGCCACGATTATGGGGGACCAGTATATTTTCTTACAGGCGATAAGCGTTCTACGGCGGACAGCGAGTCAAATCGGAACAAGACACATGCAATGCATTACTATACACTTGATAGCATGCAATACAGTGGCCAAGAGACTGCATACAGTTGGTTATGGCTTGTTTGCTCTGCGACTATTACGGCGTGTGCCGTTTAAACCCACCTATCGGATACAGCGTTTGCTGTGGTGTGGAGAACAAAAAAACATATTTCTTTCTTAGTGCACACAACAGAGTTAGCAGTACGAGCTTACTGCTGATGTCACTACTGATGTAGCTAACTTTAGGGCCTGGATACAACATGCACCTGTTTGGTTCTAAAGGGAGTCATATAATCTTTGTATCCTCTCCTGAATCAAGACAAACCTTGATATCCCATAGATTATCTTCGGGTGGTAGTTTACATCCCAGCTGACCACAAATATGTTCCAGTGGGTCAAATAGAGGGTGTCACGAGAGTGACTTAACACGACTCAGGTATTCCATCCTACACATGTTCTGTGTGTACGAACTTTCTCTTACTGAGCTTCTGGGTTTGAGTCTTCTCCCCTTTCGGCTAAGTCACACACGACTGTCATCCATGGTAATACAGAACTGAGATTCATCTCTGAACATGATGTGACACGATTTATCATTACTCCATGCCTCCTGGTTATGACACCACTCCGAACACCGTCCTATTTGCTATGATGTTAACAGTAGCCTACAGACGGGACTATGGACCTGTAGTCCTGGTGGTGCCATTCACCTAGACATAGTGCGGGATGACATTGAGTGTTGTAGAGCACCCAGTAACTGTGTATGGGTGGAGGTATTGATGTCAAGGGGTTGCGTAAGTGTTTTGTGTACAATATGGCAATCCTCCATTGGTGTGTGCAGTCTCTGCAGACCCCAACCTTCATGGCATGTATGAGAACCCTCACATACCCACTGGTTCCAAAATCTGGTCATTGAGACATCGGAATACTCCACATGTCAAGCAACTGCACGGAACATCCACCTTGCCTCATGCAGACCCACAGTATGGCCCCTTTCAAATTCCTTCAAGTGCTGGTATTGCTGTATATTACACTAGTGTTTGTGAAAACTGCAACACACAGAAAGAATAGCCCGAATGAATCCAAACTAGAAGGGTGTGTAGAACAGTGTACCAGCAATAAATGATTACGATTGCAGAGAGATGGCGTACACACATACCCAGCTACGCCTTCTATTGTGTGACAGGAAAGGTCCGTGTTACACCAAGCTCAGTAGTGAAGAGCCGTCAAACGAAGTGAAAGTAAGTGCCAGTATGGCTCGTCATTGTCAAAGGGCACCATATCAGCATGTGAGTGAGTTTGAACAGGGCACAATGATCGGTCTCCGGGAAATGGGTTTGTCATACCGTGACATTTCGGCTCGTACATGACATGCTGCTATGACAGTGATGCATGTGTAACACCAGTGGATAGAAGAGGGTCGTATGCAGCGACGAGCGGATACTGGACCACGCAATGTGACCACAGCACGGGATGGCAGCCATCTTTTTCGCATGACCGTAATGAAACGTACAGCATCATACACAGTTTTGGCTTGACACGGGAGCACTGCAACGGGTATGCACCTGTCTGTGTCGATGATTCGACACTGTCTGCTGTGGGTTGAACTGGCGGCACACATGCCATTGCATCGGCTTCCTTTGTCCANACGGGTATGCACCTGTCTGTGTCGATGATTCGACACTGTCTGCTGTGGGTTGAACTGGCGGCACACATGCCATTGCATCGGCTTCCTTTGTCCAGAAACCACAAACACCTCTGACTGCATTGGGCATAGGAATGCCGTCGTTGGCATGCTGAATGGCAAAATGTAGTGTTTTCGGACAAGTTCCGCTTCAACCTGTCCTATGTGTTAGATGTCACCANTGGCATGCTGAATGGCAAAATGTAGTGTTTTCGGACAAGTTCCGCTTCAACCTGTCCTATGTGTTAGATGTCACCATGGTGACCGCAATCTGGTAGCCTGCATTGTGGAGCATCATAGTGGACAAGCGCCAAGTGTGATCGTTTGGGGCGGCATTGTATACAACATGCGATCGCGACTCCTACATATTAAGGGCAATCTGAACAGCTACCACTACATGAGGGAGGTTTTAGAGCCCGATGTAATGCCCCTCCTTCAGGCAACTTTACATACTATATTTCAGCAGAACAATGCCCGGCCACATGTGGCGAGGAATATGCAAGCCTTCTTCGATGAATGACAGGTACCACTGCTTCCCTGGTCTGCACGTTCACTTAACATGTCCCCCATCGAACATTTCTGGGATATGGTTGGTCAGCGACTTGTTCGTCACGGTCCTCCAGCAACCACTGTTGATGCTTTATAGAATCGTATACAAACCGCGTGAAGGGAGATTCCCCAGGAACATATCCAGGTCCTCTTTGATTCCATGCCATGATGTTTAGGGGCTTCACACTATACTGAATTCTCAAAAGCAGAGATCATGTACAGTTCTGTAATCATAATCAATTGTCTATTGTCATGCACCTAATCTGTGGTATAAAGTTCATGTCAATCACATGTATCCTTCTTGGTGTTGAATTTTTCACAAACGTTAGTGTATGTCTACGAGGCATTATCTTTGTTCGGGGACCTTCCCTCGCTGTATGGCATGAATTTCCACTCTGGCACACCTTATAACACTATCGCCACAATCTTGGTGGGATAATTAATCCACTCTAGTGGCCATTCTATACGTTAAGACCATTGCAACTCTGTAACAATTTACACACACAGTGAAGGTATGCATCTCTAACAAATTACACTGATTTTAGGCCAGTATTTATTGGTGTCTCACTGTTGTACCGGTCAAGGTATGTCGAGGAATTAAACGCTCATTCCGTAGGCCCCATGAATAACAGTGGAAATGCTTAACTCCGAAGAGTGGTGTTTCACTGTCCAAAAATATAATGTTGCTTTGCAGATTGAAAACTTTTAAATTTAAATTTATACCTTTGCTTGTATAGCTTTGATAACTTTGGTGTTGCCACAATCGAGTGCAAAACTTTGGCGTTCGTGATTTATTCAATATCTAATGGCCAAAAACTCAAGGACGAAATGCACCAGAGAAATTCAGAAATATTTTTAGTGTATACGTATATGAATCGTGAGAGGTATATAGAAAATTAAATTGTTTCGTGAAGTATACAATCTCTTAATATAACTGTTAAAATTTAGGATTATATGGATGCATTTTGTTAATTCTGTTAAACACAATTATTTGAGGATTCCGATTTATAAATAAAATAAACTTATGTAGTCCTTGCAGTTGAGGGCGGCGAGTTGTTAATGACGTAGGAAATACACGCTGTCTCTTCACTGTATAGTCATATTAAGACACATCTGTACAATATAGTTAGTTTTATTAAAACAAAGTCCTTACCAGCTACATTAAGAAATTATAAATTNTTAAGACACATCTGTACAATATAGTTAGTTTTATTAAAACAAAGTCCTTACCAGCTACATTAAGAAATTATAAATTTTATTTATTACATAGTTCAAGCTGTAGCCTAACGTCTGTTATTCTTTCGTTCTTATTTCTAGGAGAAAAGGACAATATGTGGTACGTTAAATACATGAGCAGACTGTGGAGAATTTTCTTGAGTCCCTACACTCCACAAGATTCACCCCAACCTTCTAACACAACCTCTGAATATCTCACCTACAGATTTTATGAAACGAAGAGAAGAGAAATGAGTGAGTCAGTCCACCATCAAAATCATCCCTTAAGATAGGCCTCATAAAAAACACATTTGATTCCGGGTTTCAAATTGTCTGAAAAAAAAACGGTAGCTTTGATAACATAATAATCTCGTAATAACAATGTAAAGTTTCAAAGTATAATATTTGTAGCTTCACCAAAAACGTATTTTTTTTTTCAATATGCTACCATTTAAAAATTACGATTACGTAGAATCAGACAAAGACTCAAACTTAGAAACATATTTCTTTCTCATCCTTACAATATTTAGCAAACTAATATATTCATACTGCTTTGAGTGACTGACGAGATTTGAGTGGCTCATAACAGCGAGGTCTTGAGAGCCGATATGGGTTATTAAGGTGAGTATGAAGCAGCGCCGGAATAAAGGGGTGGGGGAAACGGGAGATCCTTGAGAAAGCCCGCCGACCAGCAGCATCGTCCGACACGATTCCCACATGCGAGGGTTCGGGAGTGGCCCAGCCGGGAATGGAACCCGGTTCGCCTTGGTGGGAGGCGAGCAGGCTAACCACTCAGCCGCCATTAAAAATATTATATTAATTTTTATTCAACTCTAGTTAAAAGGCTTCGCTTACTCCATAAGCCCCTCTAAAAGTGGACTGGACCGGACCAAAAGTGTTATTTAGAACAAACGAACACTGATGTATTATACAGTAGAAAATAAATCAGAGACGATCTTTGCACTCGGGTGTACAACCAACATCAATGTCACATATGAACTGTATCGTCTCAAGTGATGTTGCCTCATCCAGGCAAAGTACTCATCCAGAGTAGCCCAGCATCCAATCTCATAAATGACTTCAAATAGTCTCTCAAAGAAGAAATAAAACCCGTCATGACCTGAAGAGATACTGTCTCGAACAGCCCAAGTTGTGACTGTTTAAGTCTTAAATAGTGCAGACGCGAGGGTACTCCTTTCACAATATATTAAATATGTAAGATGCACACAAACGTCAGTGCTACATGCAACCTTTTCTCTCCCTCCCACCTCCTCTCTANTAAGACACATCTGTACAATATAGTTAGTTTTATTAAAACAAAGTCCTTACCAGCTACATTAAGAAATTATAAATTCTATTTATTACATACTTCAAGCTGTAGCCTAACGTCTGTTATTCTTTCGTCCTTATTTCTAGGAGAAAAGGACAATATGTGGTACGTTAAATACATGAGCAGACTGTGGAGAATTTTCTTGAGTCTCTACACTCCACAAGATTCACCCCAACCTTCTAACACAACCTCTGAATATCTCACCTACAGATTTTATGAAACGAAGAGAAGAGAAATGAGTGAGTTAGTCCACCATAAAAATCATCCCTTAAGATAGGCCTCATAAAAAACACATTTGATTCCGGGTTTCAAATTGTCTGAAAAAAAAAAACGGTAGCTTTGATAACATAATAATCTCGTAATAACAATGTAAAGTTTCAAAGTATAATATTTGTAGCTTCACCAAAAACGTATTTTTTTTCAATATGCTACCATTTAAAAATTACGATTACGTAGAATCAGACAAAGACTCAAACTTAGAAACATATTTCTTTCTCATGCTTACAATATTTAGCAAACTAATATATTCATACTGCTTTGAGTGAGTGACGAGATTTGGGTGGCTCATAACAGCGAGGTCTTGAGAGCTGATATGGGTTATTAAGGTGAGCCGGAATAAAGGGGTGGGGGAAACGGGAAATCCTCGAGAAAGCCCGCCGACCAGCAGCATCGTCCGACACGATTCCCACATGCGAGGGTTCGGGAGTGGCCCAGCCGGGAATGGAACCCGGTTCGCCTTAGTGAGAGGCGAGCAGGCTAACCACTCAGCCACCATGGCCCCATACTGCTTTGTCATTTATTAAAAATATTATATTAATTTTTATTCAACTCTAGTTAAAAGGCTTCGCTTACTCCATAAACCCCTCCAAAAGTGGACTGGACCAAAAGTGTTATTTAGAACAAACGAACACTGATGTATTATACAGTAGAAAATAAATCAGAGGCGATCTTTGCACTCGGGTGTACAACCAACATCAATGTCACATATGAACTGTATCGTCTCAAGTGATATTGCCTCATCCAGGCAAAGTACTCATCCAGAGTAGCCCAGCATCCAATCTCATAAATGACTTCAAATAGTCTCTCAAAGAAGAAATTAAAACCGTCATGGCCTGAAGAGATACTGTCTCGAACAGCCCAAGTTGTTACTGTTTAAGTCTTAAATAGTGCAGACGCGAGGGTACTCCTTTCACCATATATTAAATATGTAAGATGCACACAAACGTCAGTGCTACATGCAACCTTTTCTCTCCCTCCCACCTCCTCTCTANATATATTAAATATGTAAGATGCACACAAACGTCAGTGCTACATGCAACCTTTTCTCTCCCTCCCACCTCCTCTCTATTTTTCTCTCTCTCAGTAAAAAAAAGTATCTAAGGTCTTGGTCTTATCATCACTCTCATCACAAAGTTCTCCTGTTGCTCGAGCATTTAAATTACCACTCTATTCTAAATTCATTTATGATACCTGCAATAAAATCTTTACTTCTGTCTATACTAAACCCGAGAACATCTTTCTCAACAGTGCATTAAAGTCTGACCAAATTTTCCTTCCATAATGGCGAATAGGTCCCCATTCTTAGTTCTATCTAACCATTCCCTACTGAAAGAAATTCGTAACACTTCCCACGACCACAAGTCACAACTGGGTCCTCCAGTAAAAAGTTGAAGTCCCTCATTGACACTTGGGATTTTTCTCGGGCAGCCTAACGCTCGTCTCTCGTGCATCATCATCCTTCGCGCCAGTAGATGGTCAAAGCAGTCGTAAGACGGATCACGGCCCTTTCCACCCGCTCGGCGCACTAGGGTCAGTCTGCCAAGTTGCTGCCGCCGAACCCCATACGCCGTCGTGAGGCACTGCCTCAATCCCTCTCCCCGCGAACCCCGCCTAGTGTTGCTTAGAACAGGAAGCAAGGCTAATTAAGGGCAATCAAGTAAACATTGTATACGTAAATATTTTCCCTTAAGAGCATATGTCAGCCGCCATATTAAATTTTTATTTATTAATTTCTGATTTNTTGTATACGTAAATATTTTCCCTTAAGAGCATATGTCAGCCGCCATATTAAATTTTTATTTATTAATTTCTGATTCAAATTTAAGAAACTTTTATTGAAAAATGTTACAATACAAGCTTTGCTTATTACCTTACCCATCATTACGGACATAATTAATGGACCACTAAGCCATTTTTATACACAAATTTACTAACACAAAACTTTATACAAACAGTACATTCATTCTCACCTTTTAATGACAACCAGGGATCACCTATTAACAATCAAGCACAAACGTTTGTAAATAAACATGAAATGTAATGCTTCTACAATGAAATAATTTCAGTAATGATCATAACTCTTCTGTTATGACACCAAAAAGAATAATTTCTGTATAGGCTTTCAAAAGAAAGCTCTCTCATTTGGAATAATAGTAAATGAATATATTTTATTTTAGTCTTAGACGTTAACTTCCGAGTGCGGTGAAATATACATACTATGTCTATCACTTATATGGCAATATTTATTTTAAAAAGTAGTTAAACGATAAAAAATGGCTGAAATAAGAAAGTAACTACGACCTCGAAAGTGCTCACTTTACCGTGAATAACCTATACATGGGTGAACTATTCCTTCCATTAGCTTCCTGTATTAACTGATGAGGGTGTTAAACCCATGCATTTACTTTGAAAATCCCAGTGTTGTAAGTCGTAACTTATTAAGAGAAACAGAAGGTATACACAAGATTACTTCTATTATTTTTGAGGTGGGTCATTTCTCTGGGTGGGCGTCAGAGTTCTGTATACAGTTCTCAGCTCGCGATATACTTAAGTTAGAGCAAGTTGTACTCTCCGTAAAGCCGAAATTGATTTTGAAGAAATTCTTGAAGCAAAGTGACATGTGCCTTTTCCGACTTCACTGGAACCATCTTTTACATGATAAATAGATTCATCGGTCGAATGATAACATTCGTAGCTAAACTCAACAAGTTTGCTGAAAACCAAATGTCCTCCGACCGCTAGGATGTCGTGATGAGGAAAATAATAAAAATTAACACATGTAACTGAACTGCCGAGATTGGTTAAAAGTATTTAGAGGTATGCTTGGAAAAGAGAGAACCCCTGCGATTCAAATATCACAGGGTGACATGTGCNTTGTATACGTAAATATTTTCCCTTAAGAGCATATGTCAGCCGCCATATTAAATTTTTATTTATTAATTTCTGATTTAAATTTAAGAAACTTTTATTGAAAAATGTTACAATACAAGCTTTGCTTATTACCTTACCCATCATTACGGACATAATTTATGGACCACTAAGCCATTTTTATACACAAATTTACTAACACAAAACTTTATACAAACAGTACATTCATTCTCACCTTTTAATGACAACCAGGGATCACCTATTAACAATCAAGCACAAACGTTTGTAAATAAACATGAAATGTAATGCTTCTACAATGAAATAATATCAGTAATGATCATAACTCTTCTGTTATGACACCAAAAAGAATAATTTCTGTATAGGCTTTCAAAAGAAAGCTTTCTCATTTGTAATAATAGTAAATGAATATATTTTATTTTAGTCTTAGACGTTAACTTCCGAGTGCGGTGAAATATACATACTATGTCTATCACTTATATGGCAATATTTATTTTAAAAAGTAGTTAAACGATAAAAAATGGCTGAAATAAGAAAGTAACTACGACCTCGAAAGTGCTCACTTTACCGTGAATAACCTATACATGGGTGAACTATTCCTTCCATTAGCTTCCTGTATTAACTGATGAGGGTGTTAAACCCATGCATTTACTTTGAAAATCCCAGTGTTGTAAGTCGTAACTTATTAAGAGAAACAGAAGGTATACACAAGATTACTTTTATTATTTTTGAGGTGGGTCATTTCTCTGGGTGGGCGTCAGAGTTCTGTATACAGTTCTCAGCTCGCGATATACTTAAGTTAGAGCAAGTTGTACTCTCCGTAAAGCCGAAATTGATTTTGAAGAAATTCTTGAAGCAGTGACATGTGGCTTTTCCGACTTCACTGGAACCATCTTTTACATGAGAAATAGATTCATCGGTCGAATGATAACATTTGTAGCTAAACTCAACAAGTTTGCTGAAAACTAAATGTCCTCCGACCGCTGGGATGTCGTGATGAGGAAAATAATAGAAATTAACACATGTAACTGAACTGCCGAGATTGGTTAAAAGTATTTAGAGGTATGCTTGGAAAAGAGAGAACCCCTGCGATTCAAATATCACAGGGTGACATGTGCATTCTGTCCTTTGTAGTTTTATACACGTACAATTTTTACACGAGTCTGGCTGGAGCAATAAACTAAATTAACTTTTCCGGCGGTTCCAACACGTGGCGCGAAGAAAAACCCTTAATATTTCTCCGCCTTTGTAGCATGCGCGTGACAAGCATATGAAACACAGTTTAATATTTCTACCAAAAATGTCTAAAACTGACGATCCGTGAAGACACCTCAGCGGAACTTCTATCTCCAAGCGACAGCGCCGAAGACTAAACGAACACCACAGTACGCCAGCGACTAAACGTGGTTTCTCGCCGAACGGCTGACTGCCTATCTTGAATTTAGGCTAAGCAACGTAAGATTGTCAATGACTATACAGAGAGAGAGAGAGAGAGAGTCAGTCATGAGTTTGATGTTTGCAAAAACCGATAACATAAGAAATTAGAATTATTTTTATATTTGCACTCATTTTCGCAGAAATTAGTAATTCTACATTGGCTTGGGCGTACAGAATACGTTTGTAAATAAAATTTTGCAGTTAATAATAACTTTGTTCACATTTTATCAACAATTTGTAATGATCAAACTATTTATATATTTAAGTACTACAAAAAAGGGTCTCTGTGTGCCAGTTTATATGTTGAGACCCATTTTAAAGGATAACGGCATTTAAATTTATACATTAGCTTTTACAATCATTTCATTGTTATGCGTATTTTTACAATTGGCATGACATGTACGAGAAAAGGATCTTAGCAGGAAGAGCGTTAACATTTCTTAAAATGTATTCTTTAGTGATCACTGATTTTACGGAATACACTAAAATACCACAACATAATGAAAATGAGATGTTAAATGTTATTTTGCACTTCAAATTAACTATTACTTATGTTACACACGTTATTTGCCACTCATGCTGTAAACATATTTGAAATATGTTTTTGAAAATTATTGCCAGCTTGATACCTGCCAAATGCTGAAGTTTGGAAGTAGGTATTGATTCTGCTCTGCGGCGTGAGGTGCCAGCACTTGATGCTAGCCCTCAGTGATAGGGCGTACAAATACGTCGGCACTGTTGTCTCTAGGTCCAATTTACTAATTAACATACACTTTATACGGGTGTTCACATAATCGAGTTTTATTGTTGCTTGAACAGGTTAACTGGTACATGAACTCACGAGAGAAAACTCTCCTCCCCTTTTCCTATGTAGGCTACGTATGGTTTGACGCCGCGACTGGCGTCGTTGGGGGGGGGGGGAGATTCTTCGCACTTGGTGTAGAACTACTTATCTGACACTGCAGCGCTGAATTCCCGCGGCTGGCGGCTTGGAACTGCTCTCGAACTTGGTGGGCGTCTCGGCGGCTGGCTTCGAAGTTCCTTCTTCCCGGGTCCAATGCAGGACTCTGCGTTTGACGAAGTCTGACTGACTTTTCTCGGATGCTTCCCGCCGCACGTCCCGCTTGACGGCCTCCGACTGAGGTCGACGTCGTGATGCATCGTGATGCAGCCTCTTAAGATCTTGAAGTGCAGCAACCCGCACAGCGCTACTGCTTTGCAAGGAGACGCGAGAACAGGCGATGCAACTTGCGTGAAAAATCTAGGACAGCTTACGTCGCACGATTCTTCAAGCGGATTTCCCACCGCACCTAACATCCTGCTAACAGATGCAAATAAAAAATAGGAAAAAAGGCATTTGAGACGACAGAAGAAAAAGCACGCCATAACTTTTGTGGAACAAAATTAACACGATGACACCGTGACGCAGACACTTCGTCACAAAACTACATGGCTAAATTGGAAAAATTAATAATACAACATGAAAAGCAAAGAAGATACGACTTCTTTCTGTTGGTATTGGCTGTGATTTCCCCGTAAGATCACATGATGCAGAGTCGTGGGTTACATAGATCACAAAAGCAAGACGATGAAAAACTTTTGTTTCGTATAATATTTCTTGCAAGACAAGAAATTATTGTTTCTTTTGTAGATTCCTTTAGATAAATTGAAGAGTTTATAAAACGCATATTTATGTAGTCTCGTAACATATCTACAGTCACTTGTGGATGCTACTTTCAGCTGACTCAGCCAATAAAAGCTGCTGCCGGGTCCTCTGTGTGGGAAGGGTCGTCTGCACAGCGCCACGTTTGCCAACTGACGCATAACTCTTTTTAAACCACAGGACTTACCTATTTACAAGTGAAATGCTGGATTTACACAGTTCTGACGAACACGACACGTATGAAACGTCAACAACGAGACCAGAAAAACATTTGCAATGTTATTTCTTGAATTTACAGCACGGCAGTTCACACGGAGGTTGGGAATTTTCCGCACTATTTTCAAGGCTCTTATAGAATTAACTAGTTTAAAGGGCGGCGGAGAGAAGGAAAATGTGTAACACATGAAGCCAAAAAAGAGTGAAGATATAAAGTTTAAGCACGACAAAGTATAAATTTCAATTTTATGAGTTTAAACGGAAAGTGGCAAATAACTTTGTATTTGTAAAATGCAAATTTTCCACTGCAGGGAAAGTTAGTTGAATTGTTTATTTGTACAATGTTGGGCATCCTGTTTGCGACACGACAAAAACATAAATTATTTGTAACCCGAAACTGCTGGTCGTGCGACAGTTTTCGTCAAGCTGACGCTAGACGCGTCTTGTATTTGATTGGGTGTTCAGGATTTACATGTCGGGCCGGACGTGTCATCTCGTCTTTGTCGGAGCTGTGTGATTATAGCAATCCACTCATGAGTTGCCACAGCGATTTTACAACTCCTCGCCTCTTATACCAACCAAGAGTAAAACAATTATTTTTTATAATAAAAAAATAGTGCTACGTGAGATTTTCAACTGTGTCCATGTCTACGCTGAAGAGGCAAAAAAACCGGTATATGCGTGCGAATACAAATAACAGAGGTATGGAACCAATCAGAGTAACGTGATGCGGTCGGCAGCTAGGTCGGTGTTATCAAGATTTAAGTGAGTTTGAACGTGGTGTTATAGTCTGCGCACAAGAGATGGGACATAGCATATCCGAGGTAGCGATAGCATTTGGATGTTCGCGTACAACCATTTCACGAGTGTACCGTGAATATCGGGAATCCGGTAAAACATCACATCTTCGACATCGCTGCGGCCGGAAAAAGATCGTGAAAGAACGGGACAAGCAACGACTGAAGAGAATCATTAAACATGACAGACGTGCAACCCTTTCTCAAATTGGCGCATATTGGATTTGTGGACTGCCCTGCATGATTCATGGTGTGAATTGCCTCCTGCATACCTTCAGACATTAGTCGAGTCCATGCCACGTCGTCTTGCGGCACTTCTGCGTGCTCGGGGAGGCCCCACACGATATTAGGCAGGCGTACCAGTTTTTTGGGTCTTCGGTCTATATGTGTATACGTACATGTGTCCTACAAACTCTGAACGAACACGCCTACTCCGGGCAAACATATACTCATTAAACACTCAGAGGCGTGACTTTTCCAGCTTTTTAACAGTGAGTTCTGTTGTTTTCTCACTAGTTCCTCAGAGTCCATCGTTTTAAATCTTAAATATGGAAACTTTGTCTTTTGGTTTCCATTAGGCGGCAAAGTTGGTACTTGGTGCATTGTTTTCAAGATAATAACCTTTCGAAATCGGAAATAATGACAAATGNATTAGGCGGCAAAGTTGGTACTTGGTGCATTGTTTTCAAGATAATAACCTTTCGAAATCGGAAATAATGACAAATGTATTACTCTTTGAATTGTCGTAATAGTGTATTTCGTAATTTTAGATGATATGGGAATTTTTTTATTAACTCAAAGAAAAATATTTTTGTAAGTCGCACTGAATGCTTTTTATTGNTTTTAGATGATATGGGAATTTTTTTATTAACTCAAAGAAAAATATTTTTGTAAGTCGCACTGAATGCTTTTTATTGTTAAACGAACTGTGCAGTATAATACTTTCCGACACCTGACTACAAAGTGTAGGTTGTACAATGCCATAACTGTACAGATTCTGTTATACCTCTAAATGCGTATATTGTTATTACAGCGAGGTGTAGAACTAACCAGAATGGCGTACGAAACTTCTTTCTGCAGCCGTATAAGTTTAGTCAAAGTAAAAGCTTAGGAACACCATGAAGGTATTATTGCTTACTTATTCAGGAGCCCGCCAACCTGCTTGAACTGCGTTGGAAAGTGTTCGAAATATGCGTATTTTATGAAGCCATTAAACATGTGCTCATTGTACTAGTACACGAAAGTAATTTACACTCCAAAAGATGACTATCGAGTTCTTTCAAGGCATAAAGGACATTAGAAACACACTTTTGGAGCACTCCAACGTTGCTAAAAACTAAAAAAAAAATATTAAGGGACTGGCACTGAACTTTGCTGCAGACTTTTCACTAATAGCATGATAAGATCACCGCTTGAAGTCCCACAGAGAGACGCAGCATGACGATAACACTACACGCCAGGTCAGTTCAAATATACGTGTATATCTGTACTAAAAATGTGCATATAAATGCGAGGAAACGGAAACATAATAAATTTTTTTTGAAATAACGCTTTTACGACACTAGCTATTTTGGCATATCATAGACGTAGTTTGTGGAGTGCATTCTCAGAGCTGTCCGATGTTGGGAATGTGACATCTNCATTTTTTTGAAATAACGCTTTTACGACAATAGCTATTTTGGCATATCATAGACGTAGTTTGTGGAGTGCATTCTCAGAGCTGTCCGATGTTGGGAATGTGACATCTCAGCACTGGACAACAAATTTTTAGAGACCCACGGTGGCTGCTCAACTGGTAGTAGGTCTCGGTGAAACTTAGGCCAATTCTCCGCCATGACGTGGTCGCAACCATACTAGCCCTCATGTCCTACCATTTATTTTGTTTGCTTGCGATTCAGCCAATAGTCCTAAGTTCGTGCGAATCACGGATCACTCGCGGTTGAACATCTCCTCAATCATTACCGCTCCGACCAGTAGCTGGCAGATCTGCCATGTCCGTTTTCTATTAATCGAAAATACACATCTGCTCCGACTAATTCTCAATTGATCACTATACTTGAATGGCCGAGAAAAGCGGCGGCGGGGTGAATGGATTACCTCGAAAATGAAATACCTGCCCGCTCATTTATGCTGTTTACTGTTCGCCAGATATAACATCGTATTTTATTAGACTCAGATGTAGGTCGATTCACAAAGTCTACAAAAGACCAGTTTAAAATCTTAGCATTACCGATTATCAAGCTCGAAAGACCTCGTTGTTAAGAACCGCACAAATATCTCTATTACAAGGGAACTATGCTCACGGTAGATTAAGGATAATACTCACATGTACAGCAGATTTCATAAAAATTATTAATCAGTCGATCCTAATATTTGCATAAGTCATAACTCAGCTTACCTCTTCCCAGAGGTCCAGACGTTAAAACCCAAGAGCACAAGTCTTTGTGATAAAAGTCTAAAATAGTTGTGCTGCGACGCCTTCAACTCTTACATTCCAATCAAAAACTGCCAGCCAATCAGGTCTCAAATTCCGTCTAGCCACGCCTAACGCGGATAAGCCAGAATTCTAGTTGGCTTACTTATTTGGCCTTCTGGCATTACGCTCCCATCTTGAATACACAGTTGGATAATCATTGACACGTTCCTTCATTATTCTTAATTCCTGCGATGATAATCTTTTATGACCGATTACATTTTCCGCTAGTCTCCGGTAAGATGGAGAAGCAGCCGGAGCATTTCCCGTCTCTAATTTCTCTTCTCCTTTCCTTCTTTCTTTATTCTTTCTTTCCTCGTCCTTCCGTGGTATTTCTTCCGGACCATCCAACAAATACCGGGACAAGGCCCGGATATGTTCCCCACACAAAGAGAAATATTACATCCTCCTCACGAAAAATAGCGCCTCCGACTCTATGGTTGGGAAACTGGCCACAGTGGGCATATAACTCCCGAATCGCCAAGTGACAGTACTCGTAGATGGAATGAAGTGGATTTGTTCACCCTCAGCTATTACTTCCCGATAACCCTTGGGAAGAAATTTTCTATTTGCAATCTTCTGCGGAAACAGTAAATAAAAGTAGTGAAATGACGCCCTTGACGGCTTTATGCTGAGAAACTGCACTCTAAATTGGAATGAGCGGTAAACCACAAATTCGCAGTCAAATTCAACTACTCTAATCAGTGAAAATGGCTCCACTTAGAATTAGTGGAAAGTCATCGGTTGTTTCAGAGAAAAAAAATTAATTGATTGAATAAGTTACAGCCAACTACATGCGGCGAATTAAATATTGTTTTCATTGAATGTAGGTAAATCATTACAATACTGTTTATATTGTGCAATGTAAAGTAATTAAAAAAAAAATGAAAAACTTCGCCGTGTCAAGGATTTAAACTCATGGTAACTTCAGATCGTCACGTTACCAAAACAANGTAGGTAAATCATTACAATACTGTTTATATTGTGCAATGTAAAGTAATTAAAAAAAAAAATGAAAAACTTCGCCGTGTCAAGGATTTAAACTCATGGTAACTTCAGATCGTCACGTTACCAAAACAACGTTGAACGTAAAGGGGAATATACATGTATTAAAATAAATTAACAAAAAATGTAGTTATAAATTTTATGCAATTTCCTTCCGTTTTTTACTTTAATTTGTAACATTAGGACAGCTAGTACGTACGAATGCACTCACTTCGCCACATTTAATGCAGTTTAAACCTCCAAATCGAGCGACTTAACGATTACGTGAAAACAAAATGAAAGTTTTAAAAACAAAATGAAATATTGAATGTTCATGTTGCCTCGTCAAATGGTATTATAAGAGATGAAACCCACATTTTATAAAATATATTTTATTGGTTTTTATTAGTCTATGTGTTGTTATTTCATTTGATAAACCTTGTTTAATTGATCCAACAGTCAGAAAAAAATTACTGAAAAACCGCGAGTGAAATGGTTAATGAATCAGAAGAAAATTTCACTCAATCAATAAGTGAAGAAAAACTGGTATTTCCACTACTTTGTTAGTTAAATAAACTTAAGTGACTGTTGAATAAGTCAGGGGCTATTAACTGATTAAAACCGTGAAATTCTCACTGTTTGAGTATAGAATTAATACATATTGCTAGATACTCAAGGGCCAGTTCACCTATTGCCTTAAATACAATTCCTTGGATACCGTCAGCAACAGGTGCTTTTCTGGGATGCATGCTGTTGAGAGAGATAACAGTCACTCCAAGTTGTATAGTATACGAATTTCCTCGATTGCATGTAATATATGTACAGAAAATTAGGTGATAATGGAATAGTTACAAAGTTTGGAAACAAACTGACCACCCTCCCCCTTTTTAAATGTGGAGGAAGGTAAAAATGCCATACAAAAAGTTTGATGTTATGGTTTGATTCCTAATGTTAAACAACCGTAAGTCACATTAAGCTCGTTTCCAGCCATATAATATTGCTCTATAATCTCTCTAAAGCTGCTGTTTCGGATTAGGCATTGTCGGACACATTTTCAAGACTGTCCACTGTATTACTTACACGTATTTATCACCAGGATTTACAACATAAAATTAAATTTTTGTTAAAATTTAGCAGGCATGCTTACGTGATGGGTTAGTCTAGAGAAGGTTTACTTAACGTAAATTTTTTTAACCAATCTGTTCAAAAACATTTATATTAGAACACGTACGCACAGAATCATAGTTGTCAAATAACCTTTTTTAATTTTTTTTTTTTAGGAATGATCTTAATAATACCACATTGCATTTTAGGGCTCCGTTTCGTAAACTATCGAAACCAGAAAGAATCACTGGCTCAGTTGGTCCCCTTGGTAGATTAAAGACTGATGATTAAGTTCCTGGCGAAGCAGCTGCTAAACGGACGCCGCAAAAGGCGTAATCAGTCACCACTGTAAAAATTCTTGCTTGGCGACATCAGCACATCCGAAGGAAAGGTACCGCGCACAATGCCGTGTTCCTGAATCTACGACAGGCTTTCAATCGCGTGATGGTAGAACAAAGTATTTGGTGAAAACTGTTGCCTTTCGGATCGACGCAAATAACGGAAGAGAAGCTCTGGGCGCAACGATATTTATTGTGACTGTGGACAGGTTTCAGCAGCGGCAATATTTCGTATTTAGATGTTTTTAATTTATGTACAGCCTAAACTAAGACAATAAATCATGCTATTGAGGCGGCGTATAGCTGTGATTATAAATTATTACGTATATTAATTTGTGCAATACCTACGCNAGATTATAAATTATTATATTAATTTGCGCAATACCTACGCAATTTGAGATAACGACATGGAGAATAATTACATGTAATTACGTTATCTTAATTGGATTTGTGCGTGTCATTATTTTGTGCGTGAAATCATTATTACAAATTATTTCAACTGATTGCGTATTCTAGAAGTAACGGAATTTCGCCAACAACACGTATACACTGTATGAAAATTAATGAGCTAATTAAATTATTGTCTCTAACAGAACGTTGCTGTATTTTCAAGGAATGAAACATTTTTATAATATTTTTTCTCGCAAGTCGAAAGTGGGATCTTTTCTGAAAATATGAACTTCGAATACGTGGCAAGTCGTGAGCACAAATATTACAAGATGCAATATAACGAACCTGAATACTCCTCTTTACTATGAAATTATTCTAACAGGCGTAACCCTTATCCGATTTTTTTTATCCTGCGTACTTTGACAGTACAAAAAAGAACACAAAAACACGACACGAAAGCGTCTCCAAAAATTATATTATTTTATTCCCAAATAAGTTTAATTATTGATAATACCAATGGAATATATTACAATTTTACTCCATACTGAAAAATAAATATAAAATCTAACAAAGAAAAATATCGAAATTTTACAACACGAGCAAGTATTACGTGAAAGTAATTACTTGAACTATTACCTACAAGTTTATGTAATATTTATTTAATGTAAAATAAGATTTATTACCAAAGATTTTACAGATTTATAAACCCGGCCTTCACATGAAAAAATATTTGGCTATACATGCTATATAATCAATCTATTGCCGAAGATTTTTAAAATGATTTTTAAGGTTGAAAGATTAGTAGAATTATATGAGCTGTACAGTGCATCGGCGCTCAAGACGTCGCTCTTAAGCGCCGACCAAAACTTTTCAACTCTACATTGCGCAATATGCGCAGTAAAGCTGTTCCGATTCTTCGCTGCAGGCGCATTAGAGCACCTCCTACGTCATTCTACTTCCAACCAACCTAATGCATTAACTGCACGTGGCCTGGAGCACAAATGCCTTGACGTCACATTGGCGCGAATTGCTGGCGGGAACCTGTCGACTTTAGGTTACGGAACTTAAGTGTATTGACTGGTGGACTTAATTACTGTAGGCGTGTGTACTTTGTATAATTTCCAATGCGGTTAAGCTAGGTATATTATGTACGTTAACAGTACGTTACGTTAAGTAAGGTTAAGTTGTGTCCAGTTCGTTTACGTGTTATCCAGTATCCATATTTATTTGCAACCGACATGACGAAACAAGTGCACGGTTGTTGTTCCGTCTCTATTCGTAAACAAGCAAGTATTTGTTAACGGAACAACGTACAGCGGGTTTCCTAATAACAGCGCTCATGCAAGGAACGGACCTCGGCCATTACCACTGTAAAAATTACGTTAAATGCTTTCTGTATAGCAAAGAAAAGCATTTCTTTGACGCTGCTTTCTTTAAATTGAAAAAAAACCCTCTAGCTTTAATTTAAAGGGATGGTTAAAGAAACTGAAGTTTGTTGCTATTAAATTGTTTTATACATTTTCGTTTTATGGCTACATTAATTTTCTCCATACCAAAAAAATAATACATTTTCTTGAGCTTTTTTGTTTTACAGTACAGCCATTTTGCTGTATACCAAAGAAAACAGTTGAGTGATATTAAAATTTTTCTTTCGTTCACTACAGATTCTGTTCCTAACGAAACTTCCNTACAGTACAGCCATTTTGCTGTATACCAAAGAAAACAGTTGAGTGATATTACAATTTTTCTTTCGTTCTCTACAGATTCTGTTCCTAACGAAACTTCCGAAATTATACGTTACGAAGTAACAAAATTCTTAGGTCATCGACATAATGTTTTAACCTTCAAAATACAGTAACTGAANGTATTTAGATGTTTTTAATTTATGTACAGCCTAAACTAAGACAATAAATCATGCTATTGAGGCGGCGTATAGCTGTGATTATAAATTATTACGTATATTAATTTGTGCAATACCTACGCAATTTGAGATAACGACATGGAGAATAATTACATGTAATTGCGTTATCTTAATTGGATTTGTGCGTGTCATTATTTTGTGCGTGAAATCACTATTACAAATTATTTCAACTGATTGCGTATTCTAGAAGTAACGGAATTTCGCCAACAACACGTATACACTGTAAGAAAATTAATGAGCTAATTAAATTATTGTCTCTAACAGAACGTTGCTGTATTTTCAAGGAATGAAACATTTTTATAATTTTTTTTCTCGCATGTCGAAAGTGGGATCTTTTCTGAAAATATGAACTTCGAATACGTGGCAAGTCGTGAGCACAAATATTACAAGATGCAATATAACGAACCTGAATACTTCTCTTTACTATGAAATTTTTCTAACAGGCGTAACCCTTATCCAATTTTTTTTATCCTGCGTACTTTGACACTCCAAAAAAGAACACAAAAACACGACACGAAAGCGTCTCCAAAATTATATTAATTTATTCGCAAATAAGTTTAATTATTGATAATACCAATGGAATATATTACAATTTTACTCCATACTGAAAAATAAATATAAAATCTAACAAAGAAAAATATCGAAATTTTACAACACGAGCAAGTATTACGTGAAAGTAATTACTTGAACTATTACCTACAAGTTCATGTAATATTTATTTAATGTAAAATAAGATTGATTACCAAAGATTTTACAGATTTATAAACCCGGCTTTCACATGAAAAAATATTTGGCTATACATGCTATATAATCAATCTATTGCCGAAGATTTTTAAAATGATTTTTAAGGTTGAAAGATTAGTAGAATTATATGAGCTGTACAGTGCATCGGCGCTCAAGACGTCGCTCTTAAGCGCCGACCAAAACTTTTCAACTCTACATTGCGCAATATGCGCAGTAAAGCTGTTCCGATTCTTCGCTGCAGGCGCATTAGAGCACCTCCTACGTCATTCTACTTCCAACCAACCTAATGCATTAACTGCACGTGGCCTGGAGCACAAATGCCTTGACGTCACATTGGCGCGAATTGCTGGCGGGAACCTGTCGACTATAGGTTACGGAACTTAAGTGTATTGACCGGTGGACTTAATTACTGTAGGTGTGTGTACTTTGTATAATTTCTAATGCGGTTAAGCTAGGTATATTATG
Source organism: Clitarchus hookeri (assembly GCA_002778355.1). Taxonomy (NCBI): domain Eukaryota; kingdom Metazoa; phylum Arthropoda; class Insecta; order Phasmatodea; family Phasmatidae; genus Clitarchus; species Clitarchus hookeri. Next base: position 194,854 of record NQII01004406.1, read on the forward strand.
TACGTTAACAGTACATTACGTTAAGTAAGGTTAAGTTGTGTCCAGTTCGTTTACGTGTTATCCAGTCTCCATATTTATTTGCAACCGACATGACGAAACAAGTGCACGGTTGTTGTTCCGTCTCTATTCGTAAACAAGCAAGTATTTGTTAACGGAACAACGTACCGCGGGTTTCCTAATAACAGCGCTCATGAATGGAACGGACCTCGGCCATTACCACTGTAAAAATTACGTTAAATGCTTTCGGTATAGCAAAGAAAAGCATTTCTTTGACGCTGCTTTCTTTAAACTGAAAAAAACCCCCTTGCTTTAATTTAAAGGGATGGTTAAAGAAACTGAAGTTTGTTGCTATTAAATTGTTTTATACATTTTCGTTTTATGGCTACATTAATTTTCTCCATACCAAAAAAATAATACATTTTCTTGAGCTTTTTTGTTTTACAGTACAGCCATTTTGCTGTATACCAAAGAAAACAGTTGAGTGATATTAAAATTTTTCTTTCGTTCACTACAGATTCTGTTCCTAACGAAACTTCCTAAATTATACGTTACGAAGTAACAAAATTCTTAGGTCATCGACATAATGTTTTAACCTTCAAAATACAGTAACTGAANAAATTATACGTTACGAAGTAACAAAATTCTTAGGTCATCGACATAATGTTTTAACCTTCAAAATACAGTAACTGAATATATCACAAAGAATACTGCTGAACTATGCAACTGATATACTGATATATACTGATATATACTGATATACAACACAAACAAAACTTTTGTGTGTGGCAAATCTACACTTCAGTGGTTCATATTAACGATAAGTTTTTATCGCGGCAACAAAACATGTGTTGCAACAAATATTGTTCTAAGAGAGTGGTTTCAAATGTCTCGATACTAGCAACAGACAGAAACAGGCTGAACGCAAGTTCATTCTTTTTTCTGTCGTTATTACATCACTTTGCTGTCAACATCACTCACCACATAAGGTTACCAGAAATATTTCCTGGTCCGCCGGGGAGAGGAAAGTCCCACTGTGGATGCTTCCGCTGTTCGCTATTAATTTTTAACTAGTAGAAAAATGAAACTACTCATATATAATTAAAGGCCGGGGTTACTTTAGGTACCTGTCTACACACGTACGCACTTTTAACCCTAGCTTTTACTGAATTTAGGTACAGTAATTCTTTTTCATACTTCTTCACAATATTGTATATAAACCTGAGAAAAAAACACAACCACTTTACTTGCCCTAAATCATGTTCTTTAGAAGATGCATAAAACGAAAAATAATTGTGTATAGCGGGAAGTATTTGGTGTTGGTTATTACATAATGTTTGATATAAACTCCCAAAATCGCATTAATAATATAACTGATTGCAATAATGAAAAGTTAGGTTTATGTACAACACCAAATATAATTTCATCATCTCATAATTTTCAAAATATTAGAGATTTTATCTAGTTCTGAGAGTAAAAAATATTTAGAACCTAAGACATACGGTTAGTTTACTTATGGTATTCCTCACGTAATTCTCATTCTGGATACGTGTATCTTACCTCAAAGAGTTGTATTCAGCGAAAAAGAAGTATTTTTCGGATATTAAAACAATTACCTTATGGAATGAGCGCAAATTAGGCATTGATGCACATAAAAACGTATTCAGCGTTTATGTTGTGGCAAACTGAAACCAAACGGCAATGCTAATGATGTATAATTCAATGTTTTCATTCATGCTGGGCAATTTTGTATGTCTACATAAAAATCTAATATAAAAATTAATCGAATCATTTGTTCGGAGCAGATAAATAGCTGAGTTTAGCAGGCATATCTGACCATTTTGTCTGAGGGTTAGAAAGGCATTGAACTAGTGAGTCGAAGGTGCTGGGTTAGATTCTAGGTGGAATGTGAAAAGTTTACCTTCTGGTTTCACTTTCGCAATACGAAAGGTAAACGGCAACGGTAGGACACTGCAAGTACCAGTCCATCAACTTCGCTACCTGGTTGAATATTACATAATATTTGAATATCAGGTGTTCAAAATACAACTGAAAGCCATAAAATACACGGTTTAATCTTTGCCTTGATTTATAAAAGCAGACTAGTAATCTTCATAAAAAGAAGCAGTTATACCTGTGGGGCCCCTCTAGTGTGAGCAAGGCCACTCGTTGCAATCGTATATGCAGATATCATCATATATGTATATAAATATGAGAGAGGAATATACATAATTATGTATAAAATAAATTAAAAATAATTTTAGATTTATATATACATAATTATCTGCATTTTTTCTTCTTGGGCGAACGAATATGTGGCTTTTTTCGCAATGTTCGAATATTTTTTTGAGATATATATTATATGGCAGAAGACCTTTTGTGGGCAAATGCTAGGCTTTTTACTGTGAAAATAATCGTATTTATATAGAAAAATGACAGTTGTCGTTCTGATACCGTGAGGTAAACATTTATTTGGAAGCGCTATTTCGTCATACCATGAAGATGAATTGTGAATACGAAGGCTTGCCTTTGACCTCAACGATCATGGAGCCGCGATGTGCATCATCACTAACTGGTTGTCGCCAGCGCCGATTCTGCGATCGAGTTTTCACCTATGGTCAAAATGCTCGTCGGCATGAGAGAACGGTCTGTACTAACAAAGAGTCCTTTTCGCGCGATGAAGCATTGCGACATTGGCCCCATGCAGTTTATGCAAGGCGATACATTGAAGGAACATACCGATNTTTTCGCGCGATGAAGCATTGCGACATTGGTCCCATGCAGTTTATGCAAGGCGATACATTGAAGGAACATACCGATATCTTCAAGGATTCGTCTACTGGGAGTCAGCAAGTGTTGCCGTCAATACCTCTTGCTGCATCGATGGGTACTGATTCGACAGGCAATTATGATGAGACAGTTAATGATAAAGACGGAATGAGTGCAGTAGAGTCGGTTCGCGCGAAACGTACACTTGCAAGACTTTCGCGTGAAGTCGACGAACTTCAAAATAAACGGTCGTCGGTTCTAAATACAGATGATGACCTTGCGACTCCTACAAAGAAAAGTAAACTTAATACGGAGGATGAAACAGGAAATGAAGACGATCATGAAGACACCATTNTGCGACTCCTACAAAGAAAAGTAAACTTAATACGGAGGATGAAACAGGAAATGAAGACGATCATGAAGACACCATTGACGAAAATGAATATGAAGACAGTGATAGTGCTGAAGATGATGTTGATTTTCTCAACGTTCCCACACATTTAGCCAACGAGTTTCCTTCGGCAAGTGGTGTGAAGAAGGCAGGAGGTGTCGAGAACGCTCGTCACATATTTCCCGAAGACCCGAATGAACTTGTTGAAAGACTCAGATATTTGATTGACCTTCAAAAACGCGGGGATCTCTCACGTATTGTTGAGATATCTTCAATTATCGATGAACTGAAGGATCGGGGATATATTGCATGATGTGATGAACTGCTTTCTTTCTTTCTATATTGTAATGAGCAAAAATAATAATATTTTTAAAATAAAAGAATTATGTTTTAATTTTTTGTGCTGTATCCTCTAATCCCTCACAATTTTAATGTGGCGCTATGCGCACTCGATTATAAAATTAATGATTCGCATACAGAATATTAATAAATACTTTAACAATATAAAATGCATGGATNCATACAGAATATTAATAAATACTTTAACAATATAAAATGCATGGATAGTAGACTACACGAAACAATAATTCTGTAGACATGTACAAATGTGTGGAAACAGTTGGCGAATTAATTTTTTTTAAATATGTATGGATGGGGGGCAGACGATACACGCATGGACTGATTATGGATTGATGATTGGACGAAATATTGATGGGAAGATTGGAACATTGAGGGAAATATGGGAAGATTGATGAAAAGATTAAGAAATATTGTGAAATATTAATGGGGAGATAGGGAGATTTTTGGAAAGTCTGCAAAAAAATTTATGGATAGATTGATTGAAATATTGCGAATGATTGATAGAAAGTTTGCTAAAGATTTACGGAACGATTGCTGAGGAGGAGTAGGATTGTGAAAGATTGCGAAAAATTGCTAAAGTTTAATGGAATGATGCAACGATTGAGGGATTGATGTTCAAAAAGACCATGGGAGATAATACTGTTTATAACCCTCGTACATTTAATGTCTGAAGGGACTAGCACTATCGGTACTTCAATTAATGTCAAGTATGTCTATAAAAGTGTTTTAGATGCCGATCCATGCCATGATTATAACATGTCTTGGGCAGGTGGTTGCTGCTCGTACGAAGGGCTTGGATTGGTCATATACACAATATATTAAAAAAATCTGAGTAGCATACTTATACCTACATAACAGTCGAGCTGTGTGCATGGTTAAAACATGTATATGGTTAAGTTTGAGAGCAAACACAACGACATGAACCGCGAGGTACGGTTACCTCCTGTTTCCATAAATAAATATTGATTAAACTGCTTTTCTTTTACAAAGTTTTTTATTTTTATTTTTTTAGAATTATTGGATTTTTTTATGTTTAAGAACAAGGGTCAAGGGTCAAGGGTCTTGGGGTCAATGGTTTAGTGTCTTGGGTCTTGAGTCTTGGGTTTTGAGTTTTGAGTCTTGAGTCTTCAGTCACGGGTTTTGGGTCTTGAGTCTTGAGTCAGGTGTCAAGGGTTTTATGGGAAATTGTTAGAATCTTTTGGAACTTTTTTTTGGAATTTTTGGAAATTTTTGTGTTTAATGCAATTCAGGGTCACGGTAATGGGGTCAAGGTAAGGTCATCGTCATCGACATCTAACATGGTTGACGAGATGGANATGCAATTCAGGGTCACGGTAATGGGGTCAAGGTAAGGTCATCGTCATCGACATCTAACATGGTTGACGAGATGGACACTGGCCGACCTGGCAAGGGCCGACCGTGTCGGGAGCTTAGTCGATCCACCTGTCATCTAACTCCTCACCTCCTAAATATGCCTCTTTAAATATTTTTTTTACATAATTTTCAATTTTTTTAAATTTTTTCAGTTTTTCATAATTTTTAAAGGGGAATTTATAATTTTTTTTAATTCTTTTTTTTTGGTTTAAGGTTGTTTAAGGTCTTGGGCATGGAGTCAAGGTCAAAGTCACGCAGATCCAACGTGGTAGGTGGGTGACGTCACAACATGGCGGCCGGCCGGCTCCTGGCTCCTACTTCCTTCGTTCTTTGCGCCCGAGCGCAGATAATTCTTCTGTTATTTGCAATAAGCAAGACGTCTTGAAAGTAATATTTTCGAGCCGTCTGCTGTGTGTGTTGTAAGTAAACATATTGAACCACATTCAGTAATTTTTGAAAAGTGATTTACATACGCTGGAGCGCCACTCACGTTCCAAGCAAACTTAGACCTTAAAATAAGTAATATTTCCCTCTCCAAGCTATTTTAATGTTTTGACGGAGGAGTCTCGTAATCTTTGGTTGTCAAAATGCCCTGGTATAGTCTTTTCGTGGTTTGTTAAAACTTTTTGAATCAAACCGTTGAAAATTCACCCTATGTTTGACGTGTTTGGTTGTTTCCTAAATATGCCGTAAATCACAAGCGATTTACGGCATATTGTTAAAATAAAAATACCTTATTTTTTTATTAAACTGAATATTTATTTATATGTTATCGATAAATCATAATATTTTATTAACGATTTATATAAATAATATAAGTGAGAAGATAGGCGTTTTTGTAATGACGAGTAAGAAATAGTTCTTATGCAGAATATTATTAAACTGAGTGCGGAAGGAATGCGGTGCGTTGTCCCTTTGGTGTAATTTTCTAGATAGTTTAAACTTTGTTGCCATGAGGCGGAGGAATGTGCTGGAAGTGGAACTTTAGCAGGGCTTCGATAAGTTGTAAGTAACTGCAAAGGGACTGTATACGCCAGGACAGTGTAATGCGACGGCGGCAGGCCGGCGATACAGAGTGTGGGCGCCACGAGAGCTGCCGCCGCCTGCTGGTTCAGTGGCAGTTCCGATCCGAGCATATTGACTCCCCGCCGCACCGAAAGGCGACAACTCCAGTCAACTACCCTCCGTGTTCCGTCCAAGAGAGTAACTTTGTTTACAAGACCCGCCCGCCCTCCGCCTTCCACTAACCCCGCTTGTCACCAGCACGTGGGGGGGAACACGCTGATTAACTGCCAGGGAAACACCAGCATCCACCATCCCCGGTAGAGCTCTCGTACAAGGGAGCCTGCTGTCTGCTTCAGCGCGCGTTCGCGACAAAACTGATTTGCTCAATCAGAAAATAAGACATTTAGTTAGGGTTCCGCCTGCCTGTCGCTTGAAATGTTTTGCAGAGTATATTTGACATCCTGGTTTTATGACGAAACTATTTAAAGAGCCCCCGGTGTGCTTACCTACGAAAATACATCATACCCCAGACAAGGACGGAACTGAACTTTAAAGTTACCACGCATGTTGTAAATATAATTTTGGAACCCTCCAATATAGTTACAAACAGATTTTTCAGATTGCCGTATCTTAAAACCTACTGGCCGGAAACCAGCCAAACTACGATAAAGGCCTGTATTGAACTTTGCTAAATACTTTACACCAATAAAATGATAGGGACACCGCTATGAGGGCCGCGGTGGTGTAGTAGTTAGACTACTCGCCTGCCACCTAGGCGAGCCGGGTTCGATTACCGGCGGGGTCGCTCCCGGATTTTCGCAAGTGAAAATCGTGCCGGACGACGCCGCTGGTCGGCGGGTTTTCTCGAAGATCTTCCGTGTCCCCCGCCCTTTCATTCCGGCTCTGCTCCATACTCACATCACTCCACCCTCATCGGCTGTCAAGACCTCGATGTTAAGAGCCGCCCAAATCTCTCCGCTCTCCACGAGAACACTGCACGCCGGTTCAGAACCCTGCGCGTAGCGGCGATGGCACTGTTGTAGCGCGTGCCAGTGTTCAACCCTTATAGTTCCCGCGCTTCTCGGCCAAAAAAGAAGAAAAACATGCAGACAGGCGGGCCCCTTAAGTACTCTGCGTATCAAGTCCGCAGTCGCGGAGTTTGAATAGGGAATCAATGTTAAAGGAATTCCTTCTAAATGCATCAATTTTGAAGATAACTATTCCAAACAAAATATATATATAACGAAACTTTCTCAGAGAATACTTTCACGCTAAAAAAAATTCAAAACAATGTATACATTCGCAATTTTTTGTTAAATATAAATAGTAATACTGAATTTCAGAAGAAAATATTAAACACAAAAATGGGTAAGATTTATTAATGTGCCAATATTATTTAAGAAAAGTCACGAAGAATACTTTNATATTAAACACAAAAATGGGTAAGATTTATTAATGTGCCAATATTATTTAAGAAAAGTCACGAAGAATACTTTTTATTTGAAACGGTTATCTTTAAAATTGATACACTGAGAAGGAATTTATTCGAAATTAATTCCGCATTTAAATTCTGTGGCTGCAGCCTTGATAAGCGGTTGCCTAGTGCGGGACTGGCCGAGTGAAAGAGGAAGAGTTTAACATGTTAAATGATTTTAGGCGTGTTCTAGCTACATTTCCCAATATCGCTTTAAAAAAAAACACTGGGCATCTTTTTCCGTGCTAAGTTTCTACAAAAAATGAATGCCCTGATAATTACGGGTATATTGAGGTTTATAGATTCAAACACACAAAAAAAAACNAGTTTCTACAAAAAATGAATGCCCTGATAATTACGGGTATATTGAGGTTTATAGATTCAAACACACAAAAAAAAACGAACTCTAATAAATTTACTCCTACTTGCTCTCTTATAGCATAGTTCTTCAATTCAAAGGATATGAAGTGTTTCTTAAGCGATACTGTAAAAGGTATAGCTCAGATACGCCTAAAATAATTTGACGTACAAAACCTTATAATTTCGCTCGTCCGGTCCCGCACAAGGCAGCGTCCTTAAACTGCTTTAACTGTAAGTATGCCTAATATTCTCTATAGCAATATTTCCTTTAATTCATAGGTAATCATGAACAGCACAAAACGCCTGGAAAAGTCAANAGTTTCTACAAAAAATGAATGCCCTGATAATTACGGGTATATTGAGGTTTATAGATTCAAACACACAAAAAAAAAAACGAACTCTAATAAATTTACTCCTACTTGCTCTCTTATAGCATAGTTCTTCAATTCAAAGGATATGAAGTGTTTCTTAAGCGATACTGTAAAAGGTATAGCTCAGATACGCCTAAAATAATTTGACGTACAAAACCTTATAATTTCGTTCGTCCGGTCCCGCACAAGGCAGCGTCCTTAAACTGCTTTAACTGTAAGTATACCTAATATTCTCTATAGCAATATTTCCTTTAATTCATAGGTAATCATGAACAGCACAAAACGCCTGGAAAAGTCAACAGCGTACAGGTTTTTGCATCCTTGGCTAGGAACCGGCCTGATAACCAGTACAGATAAAAACACATTNTTTAAATTCCCCCCCCCCTCATTGTTATTGTCTTTGTAAATTACAGTGAATGACTGCAACTACCACCTCACAACTGACACGTGTGACACACGTACCACTGTGGTCACAGCAGCCACACGCCAACTGGGACGAACTAGGGCTCGATATTTCAATGTTCACAGAGAATTTTCAAACATGAATTAAAATGTAGATAAGAACCTCTTCAAAGTTACCTGTAATCTACAAACATGTGCACGTTGGCGATTGCTACTTCCTATACTATTTTTTTTATTTCAAAGGTGGAGAGTGGGGTGAATGCCCGGTCCAGATTCAACGATCCAGTCCAGTTTTCAAGGTAGACTAGCTTAACTTATTCAAATTCTGTTTCAGTCCGGTATGTGAATGTTCAGGGTAGCTTTCAATAAGGATTACTTAATTCGGTACGAGTTAGGCCCCGTACTGACATTTTATTATACGTGCAGCAGCTACCGCCAAAATACTCTACTAAACATATATATTTATGAAAAATACTTATAAGCAAATATACCTTTATGAAAACAATCGTGATATGTTTTAAGAGCGATTACTTGCTGTCGACTGAAAATCGCGCCAACGTGTGGCTGTAACAACGTAGTAGCTTGTAACGATGACAGTGACCTAATTTAATGCAACTCATAAACCATCAATTTTGTAAATAGCATTCCCTGCGCAAAAAAAAACGGGAAGCTCGTTTTATTCTAAGTGTACCAATTTCCTAACTGCTACCTTGCTGCCTTCGGGGTGACTGATGCTTGAAATACGAATATACACTTACACAATAGCCCTGTATTGTGGCACAGTAACCTATTATAAGATAGGCATACAGGCAGTTGTTCCAGATCAGTCGTACGGACGTGCGTTCTGAAAGACTATCATACACTGCGATTTGTAATGTGTAAGACGAATATTGGGTGAAACACTGTTTGAATTCGTTCTCTTAAGTCGTGAGTAAATTATTGTCCTTTCTGGACAGTAGACCACGACATCGTTGTTAAAATAATAATTGTTCAATCATTATCACGTATGGTTTATCCTGGAAGTCTAACTAGGATAGGGGACTCTTGCAGATTAGAGCACATATTTACACGTAAAACTTAAAATGTCATACATATATCTACGCCCTATGCCTTCCCCGAGATTCAAACCCAGAAACCTTCAGACTGCTAAGTGGAACAACACCACGGAGGCCAGCTTGCCCTAATGACGTGAAGGAAACTTTTGCAAAAGTTTTTTAATTCTTGCACAACATTTAANAGGCCAGCTTGCCCTAATGACGTGAAGGAAACTTTTGCAAAAGTTTTTTAATTCTTGCACATTATTTTATAGCCATTTCTGACAGAGTGTTTACGAAACATGAGAGATCTTAAAGATGACGGACATAAATTTTTGCGTTGAGATTGGCTGATGGTCGCCTCTGTTAAGACGTTGCTGTGGGCCACATAAACAGTGTTTCGAAAACTAACGATTAATATGCATCACTTTACTTAATAAAACAATTAAGGATGTTCAAAATTCAAATAATTTTCTACATTTATAGCATGTTACATCAGTTGTTGTTGTGATATGAAATAGTCTGAAAAAGGTCAAACTTAGGATTAAAATAATTATTCTAAAATGAATGAAACAAGCTATAGGAAAAATTTCATTTATATATTTTTTCGTACAAATATCAAAATTAAGAAAAAATTAATATGTTATGATACAGCTCAAAATATATATTCATGTTATTATAATTTCATGACGGGCATTTCTTGGAAATGTTTTTAATTTTTTAATTTCCGTATTTTAATTTTAACATTTGAGATAAAGTTTAAAGTTGAATAAGTCAGAAGTATAACCCTACCCACAAGTGAATCAAGTGTCGGATTTCAAATAAAGTGCAATATGGCACTGCTAAGACTTCAAGAATTACTTTAGCTGAAACCAAACTTCGTGCTAAGTAAACTTTTGAAATGTGTACGAATCTAATATTTTTTTTTTTAGTTGAAATTATTAAATATACGCAAAAAACATTATAGACGTTATTTTTTAAATTCGTTGACCCAAGGTGTTTCTATCAAGTTATAGTTTATTCGCTGTTCCTTCCCACTTTTGTATCTAACATTTGGAAAATCACCCCATGTACGACGTGTTTGGTTATTTCCTAAATATGCCTTGTATCACGAGTTTTATGCTTCTGTTAACGCAACAATTTTTGTGTTAAATTAAACTTTTATTTATGTTATATCTATAAATTATAACATTTAATTTATAATTAATATGATTAAAACATTTACCGGAAAATAGGATTTTTTGTTATATTAACAACTTTTACTTATATAACATCTAATATAATATACAGTGTATAATTAATATGACTAAAAACAGTGAGAAGACAGATGTGATGGTAACGCCTAGTAATAAATAGTTCTTATGCACATAACTATTACACTGAGTGCGCACTGTTACGAGTTGTGGTCAGGCCCTTAGCTGAGCGGCCGGCCTGATCACACCTTCACTTATTTATCCAGGACACGGGCCGTGATCGCTGAAATTAGTTATGAAATCGCAAAACACAGAACCCCCTCCACCGGCCAGTAATAGGGGACAACGCAGCCGATATAGGACAGTGTAGTCCGTGGGCGGTGTCTTTTCTCGTCGATTCATTGGAATGAGAAGACTACTGAAGATGGGAGTGTCCGGCCGTCGACTTGCGCCATCTTAATCAGCCTCCGGAATCATGAACAAGGCGGGGACTCTCTAATTAGGCTTTACTCAGAACGCGGCTGGTTAAGTATTTATAAAATAATTCATTTAATTTTTTAGTATATTTGTATAGCTCCCCCCGTTCATATTCTATCATATTTATATTGAAATAATATTGTACAACCTTAATGTTAAATACATCTCTTTTATATAGTGTTCATTACATAACTCTTATCAATAACTTGTTACGCCCCTATATCCCCATTAAGGATAAATATTAACAAAATATCAAAATTATAACAGAACGAATGCGGTGCGTTGTCCCTTTGGTATAATTTTCTAAACTTGGTTAAGCTTTTTTTTTAAGAGGCGGAGGAATATCCTGGATGCAGAACTTTGACAGAGCTTCACAGAAAAGTTCGAAGTAATCTTGAATGGATTAATCGGTATCGTGTGATGAAACCGTAAAATATCATCGAAATTATAAGAAAATAATTGTATCTCTTGGTGGCTTTAAGGGCTCCGCCTGGCTGGCGCATGGAGTCCGTTGCAGAGGAACTATTACTAGCTGCTAAATTTTGTATAGGCCCANTTTTGTATATGCCTACAGAAACTCCAAAGTTGTCTTTGGACAAGTATTATACGTTTATCTTCATTAAATTGTCATAAAAATGCATGGTAGCTGCTTGAAGTCACGTGCAGGCGAGCCGCCGACGGAAATATTGCGCACCATTTGAGCGACTTGGCGCGTAGAGCTGATGAGGCAATTGGCAAGTGAGTAAGATTCGGCCTTCAGAGCTCACGCATTTCGAGGCGTCTAACGTGCAAATTAGCTGCAGGTAAGCAGAATCCTTAAACGGAACCTTTCGCCACCATGTTGTATTATTGGTTTTTCTAACTTGCTTATATTTTGTAAAACGAAAACTTTTTAAGTACCCCTATAACCAACCAGCTATTGCCCTTAGATAACAGTACATGCATAACGAGTAAGTCATAATTGCATCACAATATTAGTTCTGGAAAAATGAATACTGTGATGTAAATATGAGTTCGTAGGTAAGTCATAATGTGTGTACTGCTGTGTAAGGTGAATAGCTAGTTG
>NQII01004407.1:0-17928 GCA_002778355.1 Clitarchus hookeri
AAAATGTATGATTTGGTTGGTGCAATTAAATATTCGACTTGCTCTACTTACAATACAGAGTTTTGGTAAACATGTCTTCCTTCATCATGCGATAAGCCTTTATAGCGTGTTGCAATCTCCAAGCATTTGTCTTGATCGATCCACATTTTCTTCGGTTGTCCGGTGCTCCTTTTTCTTGTTGAATTATAATATATTATTTGATTAGGATATTTGCATCTTTCCTCCTTTCAACATCTTCTTGCCAAATTTTCCAGTATTGTGATATATGTCCATTTAAATCATTAATGTTAATTTTTTCCGTATATATTCATTTCAGAGATTCTCTCTTCTTGTAACTCCTATGATTAACTTCAGAAACGTCATCTCCACTCCTTGCAACCTTCTGTTGCCTTTACTTGTCATTGTCAAAGTACCGCTTCTATATTATGCCTCTGGAACTGCCTTAGTTTTAAAGAAATTTATCATTGTGCCATTTCTTACTTAATTGTTTAGCGTTCTCCTAATAGTCCCGCACATTTTTGACAACTTTTCAATTTCATTTGTTATATCTTCTTTTATATAAGACAACGTACATCATAAAAATTGTAACTTGTACACTTGTTTAATATCTTATTATCTACATAACAGTTTTACTTCATAGAGGTTGAAATCCTCGGAATTTAATGGATTTACTTTTATTTAAAGAGATGTCGAAATTATAGTTGCGTACTATTTTGAGAAGTAAAAGTACTGCCCTCTTCAGGGTGTTTTCATCATCTAATGCAATACCTTGATTGTCTTCATATAATAGAATTATAACTTCATTCTTCTCGGAAAAGTCAGTTTATATAATTATAACATTGAGCCGGTGCATCGACTCTCGGATTGAAATGTACAAATACAAATTAAACAAAGTAGGTGATTTATATCGTTGTCTTACCCCCATATTAATATTGGTGTTCTTAAGAACACCGTTTCTAGCCTACATTTGAATTAAAGAAAGACTCATAAGATCACTTTCCTGTATTTGAGGAGGCGTGTGTGTGTGTATGTGTGTGGTAGTTTGTGTATACGAGCGTGTGTGTAATCCAGCCATGTCAATTTTTGAACGAGACAACAGAATTTCACTAAACGCCGTACACATTTAGGACATAGTAAGGACACCTGACGTTTATAATTTTTCACCACAACAGAATATTACTTTCAAGATAACGGCCATTTTAAAATTTGGAAGTTTCATGTTATCTCAATAAAAATTCAACCGATTTCGACTTAATTTTGCCTTATTGTGTAGCATTGAGTAAGCATTATATTTTGAGTTGAATATTGTTGTAGAACTTCCGTTTTGAAAGATTGCACCAAATGAATATATAAATAATTTATTTATATCTCCAAAACTGTATGACAAAATCTTTCCCAATTTGCCACGTCAAAAATACTATGATGGTCTAAGAAAACGAAAGTAATTGAACTTGATTAGGTACTTATTTTCGCAATGGCGATATTAAAATATTTGATGTTTATTTTACCGATTTCGGCCGAATTTCGTTTACTGAAGTATCTATTAAAAGCATCATACATACGAACACATAACCATTTTTTCCTTCATTTTGTAAGATAGCGCCATATGAATAAATAAAGGTTTTATGTCATAATTCAGTAACCAATAACCCATACCTACCAAATTTGTCGAACAAGTAGTATTGACGCAGATGATTCTAAGTGATATGTTTTAATGAAACTATACAACTATTTAAAAATGGCGGTGATATAATAATTTTTGCTTAAGATGTTATATCATCGAAACCATGTAATCAACACCAACTTAAATTTGTATGCTGGCAGTATATACTAAACTATCAATTGCATCATTAAAAAGCGTATTTTGTTCTCCATTTTGTAAGGTAGCACCAAATTAATTAATGAATTATGCTGTTATATCCGGGAAGCGATTGGAAGGTTCCTGCCAAAATTGTTAAACAAATATTACTGCCGAAGTAAGTGTAACCTGGTATGTGTCATATATATGAGGCACTTATTTTAAAATAAAGTATATAAAAATATTTTAGGTCAGTATATTTTACTAACGAAACAAATTCTAATTTATCTTCGTATACTGGCAGTACCAATTACAACTATCGCATTTGGTAATAGAGAGCCTAACTTTTATCTGAAATTTTTTAAGACATCCCCAGCAATTAAAAAATTTTTTTTATCATACCTAAGAAAAAAATTTACCCATTTTTACTACATTTGGCGAAAAAGTGGTACTTTGGTAGACCGTTATATGTAATTTTTTTTATGACGCTTTTTTTCAAAATTCCTGGTCTAAAATCATTTAAGTTTGTGTGCTTTATCTACAAAACTAGGTATTGAATTTGAACTTTACTTTGTAGAATGACACTCTACACTCATTGAATTTGCTAATACATAAATTTTTCTCCCCTATTTATTAAGATTGACACTTCAAAATTATGGGGGTTCTACGCCATTTGTCAAGGACCATTCAACCGTTTACCGCCAAATTTTGCACGCAAATAGTGCTACATTATGGTATGTAAACTGATGTGGTTGAGTTGCAGCAGGTATTATTTAATGGCGTTAATATAAGTAATTATTTAAATATATGGTTTCTATTAAAAATTTCAACAAAATTCAACCATATTCTGTACACTACCAGTGTTCATTACAGTCATTAATCATGCACACGTATATACAATTTTCCAATATATTTACAAAATATTATCAGTTGAAAATATCGATGATACTGCTCTATTTATTTAACAGTTCACCTAATTTTCACTAAACTGTGCAGGCAATAAATACTACAAAAGGAAATGTAAATTTCACGATTTAAGTGGGTCAGACAACAATGTTCAAAATGGCGACTTCATAAAAAAAATAGGTAATTTTGTCACATATGTTCAACAATTTAACCAAATAAAACCAAACCTTGCATTTTTACATTATTTATTAGAAGCGTCGTATAGAGCCTTTTTTGGCCCCAAGTAAGAAAATAAAGTTCTAATGCTATATCTCAGAGGCAAATCAACCGATGTTCACCGAATTCTATACACATATAACGTCATGGTAGGATATGTCACCATTAAAGTTTTAAGTGGCTCATTCACTTATTTTCAAAATAACGCCCCTCCAAATTGTTAAGGTTAGTAAGTCCTATCAATTGAAACGTTAGACTGATTAAATCCGAAAATATTACTCCAAATCCAACTTCCGTAATGCAGCTGGTTGCCTAATAGCTTATCGTATGAGATTTTCTGTGCTCAGTTACCAGGTAAGGTACATGTGTATTAGAATTGTCTCACAAATAATGCATACGTTTCTGGTTTGATTTAAAATGATATTGTTTTTAAAGGGAAGCCAAGTCCTACCTACCATCTCAGTTTTTTTTAAATTTGTTTACAAATTGTTTGCACCAATATTAAGGAAAGAAGGCTCGTTAATTATATGAGTTACTTCTGGTTTTGTTTCTTGTTTCAGACAAATATCCGTATTTGCATATATATTTACTTAAATACTTCCACTTTATGTGTATTTATCTCTCTGCTTGTAGTTTCGGTAAATATTAAAGTCACAATTACCGTCCCAACCGAGGTTGGTACCGATATTATTTTCGCCAGAGTGGCACGCCCTAGCAAACTCATCTAATCTGACTTCAAATTAAATAGGAATTATTTATAATATAAACTTTTAAAATGAAGGAAAACGAGCGTAAATAAGTATTTAAATAACTGAGAGTCTTGAGTTTTGGTTAGTGTTGAACATGTTTATTAGGAATTGCATACACTTATTTAGTATCTTTAAATACACTGAAAAGCACTGTTACTTTCATGATTATCACAACAATTTGAAACAAATTATTTTACCCAACACCGAGATTTATGAACAAAATAAATATTTTTGCTCAACAAAATACTTTTTTGATGCTACAAAAGTTTTTTTCGTCCTATGAAGGAAAATAATTGGGTTGGCCAAAACAAAACTTTCTCTCAGTGTGGGTATTGTTAAGAACACTGCCGTGATGTGAAGTACTTTGGAGGTTGCCTTAATCCTTTCGTCTTCTTTGCACCGCATCACTATGTCCGGCTCAATATTAATTAAGAACCTCCAAGTAACGTACGTGCGTATTAATAAAATTTTAGCGCTGCATATAAACATTCACCCATGCACATTCACATTTAGAATACCCATGGAAAAGAGAGACACATTAGCTTAACATTTAACTTCTACCTACCTGCAAACGTACGGCTGAAAACCCATCCAAACCAAAATGTCTGATTATACTACAAAGAGTTTCTTTTTTAAAACCAATAACTCTTAAAGTAAAAAAAACGTTATATCTATTTTATTTGGACAATGATTTAAAATTGTACCATATTTTTGCAAATAATACAATATCAAAAACCAAATAATTACCTCTCTTTTCAAAGTTGGTATTTCATTTCGATTTCTGGCAACATAAAAGGTGCGTATGTAACATACAGATTGTGAATCCGCCGTTATTCTTTCTGACGACTGGAGCGATATGACCTGTCCCTTGTGGAGGTAGCTGGTAAATTTGCGCAAACATTTTGTCATCCTTGTGTGACCCTAACTAGGGCAGGAACCCAGTGCGGATTTTCATTAGCATTTTGTGTGCTTTGGGTTTTTCTGTTTCGTGAGTTCAAACGTAAACCAACGGTGCCAAAATATGCATCATAAATGGTTAACTTCCCACGGAATAGACGCATATTATAAGCATTAAATTAATTTTTAAATACATATTTCACAATAAATTCTTATAATTTGATATATTATCCATTATTACTCGTACCTCACAAAATATATAAAGCGCCTACTTGAAACAAAAAACATATCAAAATCATAATTTAACAATTTTTTTGAATATCCACAATGTAAAATAAGTTACTTATATAAATGAAATAATTCACGCTGAAAGAATTTCTAATAACTACTTCAAGACTGGTATCATCGCACAAGGAAATGTTTCAGCATTTTCAAAAAAAAAATTACTAAAAATTTAGAAATTCTTTCATATATGTTGATTTGTGTTAACCCCTGGTTTTTTAAATCGAAATAATTTTTTATCCTTACTTTAAATCAAATAAAACAATAATTTTAAGTTTTCCTTTTTAAATTTTATACAAACAGTTCGGTTTTTATTGCCATATAAAAATTAAGTAAATTTTTAAATTTGATATGTCATTTTGCAAAAACAAACAATTAATAAATAAAAATTTTACTGTGGAAAAAAATTTCCCCAGCCAATATCTACAAGTTGAACAGTGCGTGGTACAAGTACAAAGATGTGAAATGTGGAGGATGCNAATAATAATTTTACCGTGGAAAAAATTTCCCCAGCCAATGTCTACAAGTTGAACAGAGCGTGGTACAAGTACAAAGTTGCGAAATGTGGAGGATGCATGTATAGGGCGGATTCCAATGCGTTCATACCATTCGTGGACCTAAATGCGCTCACACATTGAAAAAACTTGGCCGGCAGCTGAATGTTTTCAGATCATCATACTCGACCGTAAATGGCAAATATTTTGAATATAAAACCAATGAAAAATAAAAGTTACTCAAAAAATTTACAGAGCATAACATAGAAGCCAACTGCAATACAATGTATAAATTCATCACGACAAATAAACATACTATACAGTATCATGAAGTGTGATGTGAACATAAACAGTTATGAATAATCAAAAAATATATATTTAATTCATTTTGGAAGTCAATAGATTTCTGAGATTAAAAAACGTTCCTTTATTTACATAAATGTTTTATATACCAGACCATTTACTAGCAGTGTTGTAAAAAATTCTGAAACCAGTTGCAAATTTATTTTGTAGTAAATAATAATACAGGTGAATCAAGTGATGAGCTGTTTTTGTGTACAAATGTTTATTTACAAACACCATGAATAAAATTTTTTATTTTAAACTCCGTAAATACTAGCGTTAAATCTGTGTGTATGTGCGTACGAGTAAGCTTAATTACTCTAAAATCGTTATATATTGTATTAAAGTCACCCAACTATTTTAGGCTTTGACTTTTATAATTCTTACAATTAATATTGTAGCCATATCAAAACTTTGGATGCAACATTATATTTCAGGAATGTTTTACTCCATTTAATACAATTAAGGTACGCTTACAACATATGAATTGTATTAAGTAATACAACCTGCTCTAACAATCGTTAAAAATATAATACGGTCTGAAATAACAAGCCTATTACATAAAATCCACGGAAATATTCAACAGATTTAGGTGAATTCACCTCACAAGTAGTGTTGCGGTTCGTGACATGAATTTATCATTCAAGCAGATAGAATATATTGTTTCTAGAAAACAAAATTTGGCAAACATGTCATGCTTTGGTATTTCACTTAAACATGTGTGAGTTTAGCGGCTCTGTAAATTCTTTAGTGAACAATTATGACCTTTTCACACTTTAGATTGTTCTGCCATTACTACTGAATGATTTGCCCTGTTTCAAACAGACTCCTTGGAATTACACTAACTATTTCAGAATTAAATACATAATTTCGTTATTTTTTGTTCAGTCATTTTTTAACATAACTCCACAAAAGAAATCGTATGATAGATATCAGTAACGACTGCAACTAATATGAACCAATTTATAATACCAATATTACCAATTATACAGAAAGCTAAAATATTTTTTTTTCTATTAATTAAAAAATATTTTTTGAGTCTGCTTTACGATAAACATGAATATATGTGCATATATACATACATAAAAATAAAATTTGAACCAGACCTGTTTTACAGGCTGCTGTATATTGTATTCAATAATATCACTAATTACAAACATGTATAATATATCATTGTAAAATACACCCTAAAAATTAAATTAAAATTCGTACCTTCACATTATTCCAATAGATCCCCTCCACTTATGCATGTAATAAGTTCAACATTAGGTCACCAATATGGGTTTATTAAATAATACCTTATTTGGAATCTTGGCTCTCAAGAACTTTCTGTTAAAAACTGTTCAAATCTCTCCATTCACTTAATTGGGATCTGGAAGATTAATATTTGTAATTTTTTATGTCTTACCTCTGGAACTAAAAAAAAATTTAAATCAAAATTACATATTAAGGTTCCTATTTGTGTGTACTTCATTCATTAAGTTAGATATTTAACCATATGCAATTTTGTATGCTACCATCGAAAATATTTTTGTATTTACCGACATCATGTTAAGGTAATACTCGACCGATAACCGTACAATCACGTTAAAATAATATTCTGCGACATACATTTTCTCTAACAATAAACGACTTTCTAAAACTTTAAGAGAGTAATGAAATTTTCTTTCATATTATTTCACTTAAAATATAGNATCAAAATTACATATTAAGGTTCCTATTTGCGTGTACTTCATTCATTAAGTTAGAAATTTAACCATATGCAATTTTGTATGCTACCATCGAAAAGATTTTTGTATTTACCGACATAATGTTAAGGTAATACTCGACCGATAACCGTACAATCACGTTAAAATAATATTCTGCGGCATACATTTTCTCTAACAATAAACGACTTTCTAAAACTTTAAGAAAGTAATGAAATTTTCTTTCATATTATTTCACTTAAAATATTGTATTTTTTTTNTTTTTTTTTTACAAAAATTATTTGCAACATTTTTGAACATCTCTCATACCATAAAGTCAATTCATAAGTGAATTAACCAGAAAATATATATAATATCGAATTCAAGTTCATGGGGAAAGTGGGAATTAATATTTATGTGATAAAAAAATACATTTAAAGCAGTTCATGTTGCGAAAATTTGTTATGCAATCAAATTCAGTTTGCCATTTACTATTTAAAAAAATGTTATTGGAATTCACATAAAACACTTGAATTATAACTATGCAAACCTTAATCGGTATGATAATGTTGATATTTTTAAAGTACAGTATTTATGTTCAGTCCTATTTATAAAAATATGCTTTTTTCAGAAATAATACAGTTAAAGGATTTGGGTGTTCGCCAACATATAAAAATTATTTTCTCCTTTCTCTGGGTGTGACAAAATAATTTATTTACAAAATATTTGGAAAATTAAATATAATTTCTATAAAATAATACATATATGTTTTGGCCTTTTTACACCACCTTAACAAAAGTATTATCATGTTTATCGAAATAAGGAGGTATCTTCTTCTGTACCAATTTCGTGCATGTAGGAAGTTTCTCTAAGGAAGCTTACTTACAATCACACAATGTCAGGAAGGTTGTTGTATGCGGCTGAGCTGTAAGTAATGCAGTGGTGTGTCTTATTTTATAATGGAGCAAAGTGACTTACACCAATATTGTGTTTACTATATAAAGCAGCTACATAACATCACACGAGTCAGTTACAACCAGAAAAAAGTTGTTTTCAGACAGCCAAGCATCCGAAAAGCCGCACAAATAATATGTGAAGGATAAATGTCTAAGGTCAAGCCATTAAGATTTGATGAATAGCTATTACATGTCATTCTCTCCTTGCGGTGTCGAATGAGTGATAAAAATTACTTTACTCCATGTTATTTTATTACATACACCAATGCATTAGTCCCAGCTCAGTGGCTTACACCAGCCTTAGGAGAAGAGCAGTAATCGTGAGTGAGCTTCCTGGATGAATATACGCTGCTGAGTGCTTATACTTCGACATACACTAAATATAAACAATAGATATAATTGCAAGTAATTAAACACTAATTACTATAAAATTTATATATTAAAGCTTTTCTTTATAATTTACATAGTATATTATTTATATAAACAAAGCATGGACATTTGGATATATGTGCAGTAGCAGATCTATAAACATATGCATTATTGCTTTTACAACATAAAGTAAATTNACAATATATATAATTGCAAGTAATTAAACACTAATTACTATAAAATTTATATATTAAAGCTTTTCTTTATAATTTTCATAGTATACTATTTATATAAACAAAACATGGACATTTGGATATATGTGCAGTAGCAGATCTATAAACATATGCATTATTGCTTTTACAACATAAAGTAAATTTCATTCCACCTTAAATTAGCATGACACTACTTCCCAAAAGAGAAATGGTTTTTTAATTAAATTCACTTAAAAGAGTATTTTATTTATCGATACATTAAAGACATCTCGTGAGCACAATACTTTAATGGAAAAGCACATATCAACTAAGCAATTTTGTCACACAGTCCTGTTATGATGAGCAGATTAAAGCTCTAGCATCCTCGGCTAGAGCATATATGGTGCCATTACACCATAACATCTGCCTGATCTGGACAGTTAATAACTGCATTCGTGCAGTCGACAGCTGGCATTTACAGCGACAGCTGTCAACATACCTGACAGGAGCTCATCGGTGGCATTGTTATTATGGCTGCTTCTCTAATAACCTGCACATTTGTGGTTAAAACACTGGCACAATCACACATTTCCACAAGACGATGGGTAGTTTTGATTCTCAAGAAAAGGACGCCAGTATAGGTAAACATAGANTTGTGGTTAAAACACTGGCACAATCACACATTTCCACAAGACGATGGGTAGTTTTGATTCTCAAGAAAAGGACGCCAGTATAGGTAAACATAGATTTTCATGATAGAACCGGATATTTTCGTCTTCTAACTTTACAACATAAACATACTACTGAAATGAATATGTGCTTATCTCGTAAAACTTGTGTCGATAATAACTTAATAGTTTTATTGGTACTGTAATTCACTTCTTACTAATTCACAGAAAACTTTATCTCCTTCGTACCTTATTAGCACAATCTAAAACCAATTTCTATATAACAAATCTGACACGGTAAAGTTAATAACGCTATGCGGATACTGTTCGAATGAATTACGTCACTCTACAAGTTTTTAAGAAATTAAAACCGGAATATATTTCTCATGTCACTGTATGCGTAACCATTATCACAAATCTCTTGAAATGTGTATCCATTTTGTATTTTGGCTGTACTCTACTCCTGCTGTAAGAAATGCTTGAAAAACGTATAAAATCCACCCTACGTCTGTATTTGTTATAAATTATATAAACACAGACTTTTTATTTTATTCACGATTAGCTTATGGAAAATTTGAATTCTTATGTAAAAGATTAGAAACAGAATTGTAATAATGCAAAACAATAAAGTTTACATATAGAATACAGCAAGTCACTGCAATTTTTCTTAATTTCGAATAAAAGACGAATTTTAATTTAATAGATATAAATATAATTATGTAAATTATAACAAACTGCCCTTATTAAGTACGTAGCGGTTTCGGTTTTACATTTAGCTGTCTTTAATAAAAAATAAGTATTAATTATTTTGCTAATTAGTAATTAGTTACCTTTCGTCCGTAAACAGAAAACAATATTTCTGCAAGGGATACGGAGAGACTTAGAACTGTGCCAAACAATAAGATGCCAAAATAGAATTCCAGATGATTCCATTCCAATGGCTTCGCCCTATCAATAACAATCAGTTTTTTACTTTCAGTTTCAAAACTAGATATAAGACCACCAAAATACTTATCAATGAAACCCATTTCCACCATCCATGAAAACAATGAACTAATTTCTTTTAAGAATGGAAAGTTTTCTCTAGTTGTAAGGCCAAACAAAAGACACATCAATTTTTCCTTCATGATACGGACAAGTGGACGGTTACTCTTAAAGTTATCTTTACGCGTTGAATAGTAAAATGCATAAGAAAATTCTGTAACTGTGCTATAGTTCCTGTGGGTTTTGACCATTTCCAAAGCGTCGATTTGTGTATCTACAAGTTCCATTTTATCCAAGAATATCTTTACTGATAAATCACCATCTAGCATTCCTTCGAACATTCCAGCTGCATTGTATGTGATTTCTTCATTTTGACGGGTAATAAATGCAATTCTCATCTCGCTCGAAAGCAGATCACTCAAGGAGTCAATTTATTTAAAATACTGGGGCGCCATCATAAAGCTGTTAAATGAGCCGGTGTAGGCATTATTAAATATTACATTAAATATAATGAGAGACAATAGAAAGAGGCGTAGAGAGTTGGTTCTTGGAGTCTGAAAAATGGATCCTGCTTGAAATGTGCGATATAACTCTAAGCTGCGTAGTTGCGGAACTCTTGTGCGGTTTATAAGTAGGCAAACGACCATCACAAAGAAAATAAATGACAAATACGCTGCCCAAGTTGCCAAAGAGAAAGGCAGAATGGCGTTGATCCAGCGAGGAAGTTGTTCTGCAACTGGCACGACAAATACCAAGTGACTAACCGTGATTGGGTATGACGATTCCGTAAGGACCTCTTTGTCGGCTAGCAAATTCGGATAACATAATGCATCATATTTTTTTCCGTATGTTTCTGAAACCGACCATTCCCTTAAATCTTTGGAATTTTCACTAAGAGATGTTATTATCGAAAAATTATACTTATTTGCACACACATTAAATGCATCATAAAAAACGCCACCATATGAGACATAGCCATTATTTGAAATTAGTTTGTATACATATGGATGTAAGTTAGGAATTTGAACTACTATTGGAAAACCATTTGCATCATTCAGTGCCTCATTAAACATGCATTTATATGGATTTGCGGTGTTCATATATCTCCTTACAAAATAACCACCTTGCATAAATGGGTTGAAACTTAACACCTGAACATTTTGAGAGGTGAAATTAATGTTATGATCATAATGTTTATAAGCGAATATAAAGATGCTGTGCAGTACTTCCAGTTTTGTCCAATACTTTCTCAGTATCTCTTCCATCCTCACAGTTGAACCCCGCACAGCTGTAGTTATTACAAGTAAGAAGTTAGCTTTGCAGTCCCAAAGTAGTGAATGAGAAATTTCAGATGCGGATTGAAAGAAAAATCCATCTTCAGTGTTGTCTGATATTATAACGAATGTCTTGGTTCCACCAGTAGTATGATTAAATTGACCCATATTAATGGACGTTGTATTTCTTAATGTGTAAATGGGTGTGGAAGTTTGTTCATGAAGGCTTTTTATTATCTTATTTGCGATGAATGACGACGTGCTTTTTGTTATAATAACAAAATACCTGACGTCACGTTCACACACAGCTGCACCCACTGTTCCTGCAGCTAAGGCAATATCCGTGTGGACCTGCTCTATATTCCTTTTTAATTCTAGTTTTTCACTATGGGCAGCTGGACGTAAAATAATCGTGTATAAGAGAACAGTTGTAGTTTTCCTCAATGACGTCATAATGTTTACTGTAGTCACGAATCTGCAAAATTAAAGAAATTTCAGAACTCACATAAAATTAATATCATAATAATTATTTTATCATAATGACAAGACCGTATAATAAATGGAGGTTTTTGGCTTTAGTGTGTAGTTTAAAAAAGTAAGTAATCAGCAAGAGTGTAAAAATATTCACTCAACGCCTAATTAACATTCGTTTCCACTGGCTATATAATTATACAAGACGTATTTAGTATGTAGAAAAGTTTGCTTTTTGGACAAATTTTGGCTACTTCACTATTTAGATTGCTATATTATAATGTTTGATCATTCTTTATTTTATGACTCACCCCTTTCCGTTCATACGGATGTACCACAGATTTTCAGTTCCGTGCAAAATCTGGTCTCATATAATAGTAATTCACAACTATCTTTGTCTTAATAATCGCCCTCTTCACTTTGCTCTCTCAATTGTAGTGGAAATCTCTATTTCGATCATTTATGTTGCTAGATTTAATAACTCTTATGACAAATGAGCTAACCATACATGGAAAATTAAAAAATTGTCGANTTCCTTCATCTGATCTTCAACCCGATTTTACCAACAGAAAACTGCCTAGACGTCTGCCACGCACAGTATGTTTACAACTTATTTGTTAAAATTTCCTATACATGATTGTAATTACTAATCTTATTTATCACTATAATGTATTTATGCTTTTATACTGTAAGAATTTTTATTAGAGTTATCTGAGAAATGTAACCACATTAAATTGAGATCATAATTATTACAATGTTTCTATCAATGCGGGGCGTAAATTTTTACACATTTGGCATAAACAGAGCACATTTTTTGCATTTCTGCGAGAAAGTGTGTCGAAGATGTCGTGTCATGTCAAATTCTCTTCATTAACACACTTAATTACAATATAAATTGATAACAATATAACTGCGTAAATTAACGTCGCCTACTTTTTTATAGTAAATTTCTTGAACGATTGCCAGGATGGTTATTATTTTTTAGAAATTAAAATTTTTTAGATGATCCAATATTGTCACGTTATTCTTTATAGAATGTTTACTGAACCTATTGAATGAACCATGAATGTTTGTTCCCAAACAAATATAAACACACATTATTCCTATATAATGGCCACTACACTCGAAATCATTCATTGTTTGAAGAAATACGGTTTTCTATTATTCGATAATTATAACTAATTGATTATGCCATTGTACCCTTAATATTTGTGTGACAAGTATTTCTACAATATTATCTTCTGGTCTGTGTGTGTTTATGTGAATCAGTATGTGAGTTTGTGTGTACCCCTGAGAATATTTGAAAGCTTGTACCGTCGTGTGTGGCATGGTTGTTAATAAAACGTTTGTTTTCAAGAAATATGCAATACTTAATTAAAGCTACAAAACCATTCAGCATATTATTTCATGTTTTTTTTAAATCAAAATACAATAACTATGATCAATTTGGCTGAATTAACTTCAATATCTAGTACAGAAACAATACAATATGGTACCTATAAAAATGTGATACAAATTAAAATGACCAGAACAACAACACATTATATTACAACCACTTGAAGAATTATAAATTTCCTCTGCTACCGTAATGCCAGACATTATTAAGCCACTATGATATAATAAATTATTGCTTAATTTTTTCGAAGCATCACTATGCAAATGGGAAACCACGACAATTTTCCAAATAACTGATTCCGGCAATATTTAACTAATTACATATGTAATAACAAATTAATTGTCCAGAAGTAGCCATATATGTAATAAACGAAATATATATAAAGCAGATTTATAATAAATATTTTACTTAAACATTTTCATATTTAAACTGGCGCTCACTAGCCAATATAGCCAGCACCCAGCGGCATATCCTCTTTGGACTGCCAAAGCTGGTTCTATCAGAGTCAGACATTCTTTTGATGAGCTTATTGTCTGTCCGGCTATTACCGGGCCAGATTTCATTCCAATAGAAGTAGCTAAATTATTTTTTTAAAAGGGTTTCATTCAACAGGGCCGTGACTGTGCGATGGATGGCCAACTGAAGATGCAAA
This sequence comes from Clitarchus hookeri, assembly GCA_002778355.1. Taxonomy (NCBI): domain Eukaryota; kingdom Metazoa; phylum Arthropoda; class Insecta; order Phasmatodea; family Phasmatidae; genus Clitarchus; species Clitarchus hookeri. Next base: position 14,331 of record NQII01004407.1, read on the forward strand.
ATATCGCTATAATCCTGCAACTAGAGCAACCTTTCGCAAAGTGCTGATGGTTACCATAGAAAATGTTTGCCTTTTATTCAACATGATAGCTTCTAATACAGATAAATGTATATATTTTATAAATTAAATTATTTTCGATGTTGGCACAACATGAATTGCTTGGATTCGAAGGAATTATTTAGGATAAGATGAAGTAATATAGTTTTTTCATGCTATGGATATTTTTTCCGTAACTACTTCTGGAATTAATTTTACTTAAAAACAATTCATGAGTGTTGAAACTATTGGTCCTTCAACACCAATTAGAGAAAAAAAATTTTTAAGGGAACTGTCGTGAACATTTCTTTGTGTGTTTATCCTTTCCTGAATGAAAAGGACATTTTCATTTTTTAACAAACACTACATAGAATAGTCATGTATGGTTGTGATAGTGAAACAGCTTGAATCCCGCAGGTGTGTGCATAGAGGGTTCTGGGATTATAAATAGTCATTCAGGCTGAAACATGCATTGTGTTGCACGGGTAGACAAGGTTTGTGGCCCTAGAGTGGGAACGAGCAGTACAGTACGTATTGGGATAACTTTATCACTGACAGAACAGTTAAGATTCTTAAGTCTCATCTAGCTTTTGTGGCTTTGCTACTACAGATGACGTTTCATTCTGCATGCGCAATGCATTCCGATATCACAAAGCCAACGATTTGTACGACAGTGGCAACATTTTCTTCGACTGGGCCGCCTACAGAAGCACTATCAGCTTCACACGCCAAGATATCGTCGTCAAGACTTCGATGCATGTACTGCGGTGAACCCTGTATGAATAGAAGCAATGCTTGACGAAATTAGAAGGAGAAATGTAAAAATAAACCAATTAATGTAAATTTTATTATTAAATTATACTGGCTAACTGAAATTCTAAGAGAGAAAATTATTGGTTTCTTCACATGCTAAGTTTGAATATGCATTGCCGTCTCCAAAATATTCTGATGGACATGTTAGCATAACACTTATTAAAAATGTAGTCATCACATCTTCACAAAGCACACAGCGTAAGTGACGATGTAACAATGAACCCACGGCAAGTGAGGATTTTCATGTGAATACCCTGAAAAATTTGCTAACAGTATCACAATTTTCACGTCTCTGCTATGATGAGAAGTTCAGTAGAAGTAGCGAAGCTAAATTAAATNGGCTGGGCTGATGATTTACTTTGTTGTCAGAAGTGTGGGTATGAGTTTAAGTGTGGTTATGCTTAAAACAATGAAGAAAAGTTTTATAGTTACAACAATCTGCATCATGTCAAACCAGTAGTAAACATCCGGTTCATAAACCTGTCCATTATCTAGGCAAGCCGAATACTAATGAAATAGTTTTCAAGGAAACCCTCTTTCTATTAAAATGTGAAGTAATATTTGAAAGGACTTCAATGTATACAGTAAAAGACATTTCCTCATTTCTGAGAGCTATGAGTAACAATTTGATAAACCAACTTATAGAGGAGGTAGAATGTTATAGGTCTATTTTAACTAATCTAAACCAAAAGCTCACCAAGATGAGATTTGTAGAAGGACATTCAAGACTTCGAGTTTTGCTCTTAGTAATGTGTATGATTACAAAGATAGTGATCAAGACAGTATAATTAATATGTCGCGAGGTATAACAAGTGGTGATGATATGCATCGTTAGTCTATAGAATCAGTTGACCATTTACCATAAATACAACATAGTCCTCCTCTCCTAACCTAAGAAATTCATCTGATATAAATAATTGTATAAATGTATAATTTGGTAAATTACAGAATGTTATATATAATTTGTTTTACCTTATTTTTAAACCCATTATCAGAAATTGTTTGCTTATTATAGAATTAATTTCGGAAAAATGCTGCGATATGACTACTATAACAATGAAAACTAATCTTTAAAAAACCAATTGAATGAAAGTAGGAGGGAATAATTAATTCCTCCAAGTTTCAGGTTCTCGCTCTTCGGCACAAATAAAAATCGCCACTCCCCGCCGACCTTTTTGTAAATTGAAGACATAATTGCTCTCTGGTGGTAGATCATACAACAATATATGTATAAATGGATTGGTGTTGTATGGGTGTGGGTTGTGACAGTTTATAGAGGATGTTAATCGAGTGTTCCAGTAAGTAATGGAGATCGATCTATAACAAGTAATGTTACAGGGACAGTGATTCGGTTGTGATTTAAAGTTAAATAATTGTTANATTTCGGAAAAATGCTGCGATATGACTACTATAACAATGAAAACAAATCTTTAAAAAACCAATTCAATGAAAGTAGGAGGGAATAATTAATTCCTCCAAGTTTCAGGTTCTCGCTCTTCGGCACAAATAAAAATCGCCACTCCCCGCCGAACGTTTTGTAAATGAAAGACATAATTGCTCTCTGGTGGTAGATCATACAGCAATATATGTATAAATGGATTGGTGTTGTATGGGTGTGGGTTGTGACAGTTTATAGAGGATGTTAATCGAGTGTTCCAGTAAGTAATGGAGATCGATCTATAACAAGTAATGTTAAAGGGACAGTGATTCGGTTGTGATTTAAAGTTTAATAATTGTTAAATGTGTAGTACTATGGAGACTTATTGTAGGGAGATGATATACAGCGAAATATTGTTGGGTTAGGAGCCAACTACATAGCCAATATAAATTGGCGTGTGTCAGTCCTCTGCTGGTGCCATGTCAGGATGGGCTGGGAGTGTGTCCTATGTCATATTTATGAGAATCGAATACCAGAGTGTATTTCGTGTAAATGGATATGAACACTAAATTAAAGTTTGTAAATAATTAATACTTTAAACTATTTTGATATGCTTAATTTAAAAAAATTTATTTTACACAGATTTAGATTTTGTGCATGTCAATGGAATTTTTGAATGATTTTTTTTTTATATCTTTGAAATGTATAAAATGCTTTCTTTTTATTTTTAATTCATATACATTTTATTATTATTTTTTAATTATTTACAAATTTTTTACATTAATGTTTGCCGGGGTTAATGTCAACGTCATCCACATCTGATATGACCACAGTCCCATCTAATTTACAGAATTTGGCTCACACATCAAAGAGGTATGCATCTTTCAGATTTGAGTATAATTTGTCTGAGGCATCAAACGACTATGAATCCGCCTTGCTCCTAAATAAACTATTTGGCTTAAAAATCTAAATGCCTTGACTCCTTTTTTACGCTTGGTAGAATATTTAGCCGANTATTAAGCCTACAAGTAGAATAGCTTTGAATATGCCTTTTCGCTTTAAGGAATTGAACGGAAATAAAATTTATATACCATAACATTTTTCCATGTATTGTTTTGGGTAATTTCAAATATAAATAACCATATTTTAAATTGTTTTTAGAGGAAAAACAGCAAATTTTATCTTTCATGACGTCACATGATGGAGGTCACGCTGGTGACAAGTGGCTGACTGCTGTGATACCAAACAAGATGACGGATGGCTCCTTGCTGCTACCCCTAATACTTTGCACTCGTACCTTCTATTTCTCTCTTAATGTACTTATATATATATAATAATTACTTAAACGCTATTTTAAGAATATATATATAT